>SKCR01007915.1:0-24213 GCA_019454045.1 Zanthoxylum bungeanum | reverse complement strand
AAATTGACGCCATCATGACCATTCGAGGGGTTAAGTCTGGCTGAAGACGTTAAACTTAGCACTAGCGGGGAGGCAACCCACACATTTATTTATTTATTTTTTATTTTTTATTTTTTTAGTTTATTTTTGTTTATTGTATGCCAAATTGTATGTTTTAAAGCTTGCATGTGTAATTATGTAGGAAGTGGCACCAACGGCACACTTCGCGCAGCTCAAATCAGACCAACTGCTATAGGCTTGCATGTCACGAACACCCTGGGTGTCGCGACGCGTGTCAGTATAAAAATCTGACAAAACTTGGGAGGACTTACGTGTCGAGATACAAACCTTTCCGCATTACGATGCAAAAGCCTAACACTAAAATCCCAATTTTTAGAGTTGCGCGTCGTGTAGGCATAGCATTTTTACATGGCCCGATGAATCTTTTGTAGGGATATTGTATGAAAGTTAACAAAGATTGTAAGGTCTAATACTAGAGAGAAACCATATACATCAGGACGAATATAAACCTCTAATTCAGCCAGACATAACCATCACCTCCGGCCAGATACAGTTGTACATTCGGCTAGACATTCGTCGCGTTTTCTGTTTTTCAAAATGACTCAATCTCTTTCCTTCTTAGCCAACTTCTATAAACCCATATCCTTTCCATCTTAAAACACTTTCCAATTATCTTCCTTTCCATATTATCACCTTGCAGAACTACCAATTTCCTTATTAATATGTTTCTCTTTAAAGGAAATTATTTTCTTCTTTACTAAGAAATCATCACTGTATAAACCTCTAAATCCGGCCGAATATAACTATCACCTCCGACTGGATACACCTACACATCCGGTCGAACATGCGTCGCATTTCAAGTTTTGAAGAATGACTCAACTTCTTTCCTTCTTAGTCAACTTCCATAAACTCATATCCTTTCCATCTTAAAATACTTTGCAATTTTCTTCATTCCTATATTAACACCTTCCATAACTACCAATTGCCTTATTAATAGTTTCCACTTTATAGGAGAATATTTCCTTCTTTACTAAGAAATCATCACTATAAAAGAAAAGCTTTACATAAATAAAAAGGAATTTTTCTAGGGACAGACTTTTCTTATATGAATTTTGAAGCCTTTCACTGATCTTCTGCTAAAAAACCAAGGAAAACTACACGCATAATAGAAAACTCAAAAACCACCTTAATTTTCTCAAGTTGACAAAGCTAAAAACCAACCAAGACTGTCAAACATGTTCTTGAAGCGAGATACACCTAAGGTAATACTTGAGGGCCCTCAAATCTTCCGCATTTACTGTTTGATATGGTATCTCCAATCGAATATGTTATATGTCCGACCGAACATAAATAAGTCATAAATTTAACTCCGGCCGTATATAAGGCTAAATCCGAGAGAATGATTTCCCATGGTATATAGGATGGAAACCCAGACGTAAATTCTGTGGCCAAATCCGAATGGATGGTAGTGCGGTCTGTACTTGAGATACAACTCCATGTACTAAGGAAAGAATAATCGTTTTATTTATTTTGGCTTACTTGTCCTTTTATTATTTTCATAGTACTTTTTATGAGTTCTCAAGTTTATTTTTTGCTTTAATCTTCACATTATTATGATTCTGTGATTCTGGATTACACTCGAAGTCCGACCGGACATATAAGTTAAGATTCATATCCGACGGACCATGCTCATGTTCGACCAACTCTAACTAATTTTTTTATGTTTATACTCTTGGATGTTTATTTATCTTTATTTACTTCCTCTTATTTCTATGTTTGCATTCTTGAGTGTTTTAAATTTATTTGCATGATATTTGCATTATAAGGCATAGTGATATTTTTCTTCAAACCTTGATATTATACCGACATAAGTAAGACATTATTCCAAACCCAAACGGGTTTAGGGTCAACCTTGCGAGGGGTGTAGTGCGGCCTTAAATCATTCTCAATATCTTATACTGAGTGGTGACACCTTAATTCTCTGATTAGGCCCCCGTTACGAACTGTGAGCTCAACAGTGTCATGATCGCCGACGTTATAGGCATAGCAGAAAATTCTGCTTCGCTCCTACACGTCACAAGATAGACCCTTACGCATCGCGATTCACGTCCGATACTCGCACTTAAAACATGTGACCCCTTAATTTTTTAACAAACCAAACCATTTCAATACAGACAAAATCACTCTCCAAATCACCCTTACGCACCAAACTCACAAAAAACACCTTACCAACGTCTCCAACTCCTATTCCACACTCATTTCAAGCGTGAATATTCCACGTTGGGCGTGCCTCCCTCCAATTTCATGTTAGACTCACACTCTTCCCTCACCATTTTTTGTGATTTTTTTTTTGTATTGGGAGCGTAATTGATGTTTGGGGGATTAAATGAGCCTATTTGAGCATATTAAAGTGCTTTATTAGTTGATTCTATGGTGAAAAGTGGACAAATCCTCAAAATACAGTGGAGACTCTTTCCGATTTATTTTAAAAAAAAATCTTTACCCCACACCTCTAATGGCCTCCAAAAGATCCCGTGGTAAAGCCACCACAACCCTTTCGTATGATAGCACTAAATTTATTTCGGTAGCGGCCGAAAAATATTATGAAAATGGGATTGGTGAGAAAGTGCCCATAATTGATAGGGTTTTGAGGTTGATCCTGGCAAGTTCCCATAGATAGATTATGTCATAGCACAATGTCGTTGGTACAAGCTATGCGCTTAGCCCACTCTAGCTGTTATTCCCATGGTGAGGGAATTTATACAAATGCGTATGAACATAGAGGGCATCAGGTGATGGTGCAAGGCAAACATGTGCCCTTCGATAGAGCCACCATCAATCACTTCTACAATCTTCTCGTTATTGATAATGATAAGTATACAGACACCATTGAGAAGCATGACCTAGACCACATCACTGCAATGCTCTGTATCCTAAATGTTGCATTGGAGGTTAACAACAACGGGGAGCATATGCACGTGTCTGTTTCCTTTTCTTCACCCGGACACTGCTTTCAATATCTCATATCACAAATATAACTAAGGATCGGATGCTCATACTTTACTCCATCCTCAAGGGTGGTTCTATTGATGTTGGTGACCGCATCTCTTCCAATATTACTGAGGTCCCCAACTCTACCCCTGCATGTCTTCTTTATTACAGGATAATAACCAGCCTATGTGCCCATGCTAGGGTGCCCATGGTGTAGGAAATGATTTCCCACGCGATAGAAGCGTGTTAGGCACCGAGATCGATCTTCAAAAAATTTATGCCTTTTCCATTTCTTAAATAAAACTGTCCAGATTCTTTGGACTTGTTTTGCATTTGTTTGTTATGATTTTTCCAACCCCGAACAGTTGCCAAAAAACTGGATTCGTTTGCACACTGAAAACACCATTTACGTTCTCACAACTCACTATTTTTTTTGCTAGCTATTCGCTGATTTTTCTGCTATTGTTTTAGATAAATAATGACTTCAAAACAGTCCCAAAATGTCCACAAAATAGCACTTTGTGTTCATTGGCCCTGATTTTGAGCTAGCATCACGACGTGTATGGTCTGGTGTCGCGACGTCGAGCATACAAATGCTCTCTATTTGGATCTGGAAATGGGCACATCATGACTCTCGAGTAGCGAGTCGCGACGCAGAATTGGAAATTCCCTTTACCTCGGTTCTGTCTTCATGGACATCACGACGCACAACCTCTAGCGTCACGATGCGGATCAAAAATTTATTCTCTGTTTCAGTTCTGCCTAGTGGGCGTCGTGATGCAAGACCAATTTCCAGAATCAGATTTAACCATTCCAATTACAACTTAAGATGTTAGAGGCCACCCTTAGAGTTTCGTATCATCTTATATACACGTAATTTATCATGTCACAAACGTAGGATATCATATAGGGATGATACTTTTGAAGTACATTCCATGATTCGTATTCTAATCAAGTTACCTATAAAAGGTTATCACAGGAACACAAATTCCTTCGGCGAGGTGAAGTGGTGCTATCAGACTCTAAATCAGTGAGTGAACACTATTTCCTTAAGTTGATCCTTTTACATTATATTGTTTTAAATATCAGATTTACTTTTCAGTATTTAAGGCGTTAGCCAAATTTACTCTCAAATTATTTTGATGAAGAATGCTTTGAGAAATGATTTAGAAAAGAGAGGATTTCAAAAGTATGATTTTAGTGATTTCGGGGCATGGGGGAAAAACCGACATCAGTATGTAACTTGACTCAGATATGGAATTGACGGATTTAGATATCATGTGCACACACACTTCAGGACTAAGGATGAAAGATGCCCCTAGATCCTAGATTCAGAGTCTGGAGGGTAGCATAGATCTACACCCCCGGCTCTAGATTATGGCTTGGGGGATAGCGATATGTAATGCCCTTAGACCACCAGATTTCAGGGCTAGGGGGACGGCGATATGTAACTCCCATGGACCTTTGTTTCAGGGACAGGTAGTGGCATGGTTTGGGGGACGACGATACGTAATGTCCCAATGTCATGGATTTTGACTCCTAGCTCTAGTTAGGCGTATAGGGGGACGACGATACGTAACGCCCCCATGTGTCAGGTTTTTCAGAATTAGATATTTCAGTGATAGTTTTCAGAGACAGATTTGCAGAAAAAGATTTTCAGAAAACAGATATTTCAGAAATTAATTTTCAGAGATAAGTTTTCTAGAGACATGATTTTCGA
The DNA here is from genome assembly GCA_019454045.1 of Zanthoxylum bungeanum. Lineage (NCBI taxonomy): Eukaryota > Viridiplantae > Streptophyta > Magnoliopsida > Sapindales > Rutaceae > Zanthoxylum > Zanthoxylum bungeanum. Next base: position 19,502 of record SKCR01007915.1, on the reverse strand, counting down.
AGTGGACAAGAGTTATGAAAGAATTTTCAAGAAAACTCCGTTTTACAGAAAGGATTCAGAGTTTTCCAAACTGGAAAGAGTTTTCAGAAGAATCAGGTTTTTTAAAGTGATTTTCGACTTAAGAACTATCAGATTTCATTTAAGCAGGTAGTTCAGATTTAACATATCCACTCACTTAGATCATTCAAACGATCTAAACCCCCACTCCTAGTTTCTTTGTTTTACAATTTTACCCCGAAGGACGAGTTCGGGAGAATGGATACTGATGGAAGTCACTAGGGTGTTACTAGGGTGTTCGGTCCACCAGGTTAAGTCAAAGATAGAATTCAGCTAAGTAAGTAAAGTCCAGTTTCAGATATTTGTATAATAAAGTCATGTATAGAGTTGTTAAGATAAGTGGTTTTGAGTGTTCAGTTGTATGTTTAATAATTTACTTTCAATGTCATGGATTTTGGCAATACTCCCATATATGAGATTATATTTGAAAAGAGTATCAGTGTTGTTCAGAGTTAAGAAGTCAGAGGCTTGATAAGTCGTAAATATATCAGTATTTATCGTCCCTTTTGACTTAATATTTTGTATAGTTTCTTGAGTTGTATGAATATTTTGATGTGTTTTACATTATTTTTGTAGATAAATAAAATAACAGGACTCTATGGAATCAAATCAGGGCTAAAACATCGAAAAATGGACAAAAAGGGCAAAAATGTAAATTTCCTGCTAAAATGCACCATTGCTAAAATGTGATTCCTGCTATCATGCGCCGCTAACGTGCACCGAACATATGTCATCATCCCATACTGCTGACATTTACTATGCATGCGTCGTGACGCCAAACACCTATGTGTCGCGATGCGGAGTCAATAATTTGGAGGTCGGACACGTGTCATCATCGTAGTGAATGAGTGGCGCGTCGCAACGCGTGTGGCATATTTTTCCCTATAAATAGAAGCTGAAATCAGAAGGAAAATTCATATCTTCTTCTAGGGAATTCCTTAAGAATACTAAGAATATTGTATCTTGTTTGTTTATTTACAGCTTTCTGTATTTAATTATTTAATTTTACGTAAAAGTATTTTCTTTACTTTACTTTTCAGTCTTTATTTTTACTGTTCAGTATGAGTAGGTAACTTCCCTCTGCTGGGGTGAAAGGTTAAGCTTTTATTACTAATATTTAGATTAATATCCCTTAATTATAATATATAAATGATTTTAACCTCACTAAATTAGGTACTGCCTTTATGGTCGGTTGGAATTAATCATAAATCTGACTTAATCAGGATACCGCCTTTATGGTCGGTTGGTAATGTCATGCAAAGTTAATATATTATAATAAGGGAGATATCGAAAATAGAAGTAATAAAAATGGATCATCTAACATTATCATTTTTCTTTATTGTTAATTTACTTTTTTTAATTTTCAAGCTTTTACTTTATGTCATTTTCTTTATTTTAGCTTTTACTAGTCCTAGATATGTGTTGTAACTAAACCCGTTGTAGGCACTGCATTTTTGCATATAAGTCCCGATGATGAGTCTCATATGGAGGCACTACCTATTTAAGTCATGGAAGTCGCGGGAAACGGACGACGGAAGGGAAATTCAGAAATCAATGTCTTGTTGGACTTAATTCATTTGCTTAGCTGTGGGTTTGTTCGTTGGACCTCTGTTTTAAAACTTATCCTTGACCCAAAATCCCCGCAAGCCACACATCCTTGGCCTAAAATCCCCCCAATCCACACCAAGCCCACCAGAACACCAACCACACTCCCAATGGACCACATTCACACCCAAACCCATTAAAACACATCCAAAATAATAAATTCACACATTAAACACATGTTAAAATCAAACCAAATCACCTTCCCAAATTAATAAAATCAAATCAAATCCCATAAATCACATTCCTAATTAAATTAAATCTCTTTCCTAAACTAAAATAATCCCCTTCCTAATTAAGGAGATCATTTCCTTATTACACACAAATTAAATATTCCCCCATAATTACACAATCTTGGTTTTCCTACCCGTATAAGGTAAACCTCAACCTTTGCCTATAAAAAGAAGCATAAACCCAACCTTAGAAACCCCATAACATTCCTTTCTCCCTCACGCTTCTCTTCCTTAATCTCTCCTAGCTCACTCACGGCACTCACAAACAAAACCCTAACAGCAGCTCCATCTCTCTCTAACTCCTCTCCCCTCTCTCTCCTCTCTCTACAAAAAGCCAAACCCTAAAATCCTTCCAGACACACGGCAATAAGACACCCCCAGGCCATTCATACGCAACTCTCTTCTCTCTCAAAAATCCAGCCCTAGACACCCTCTTGGCACCATCTCCCTCTTTTCTCTTCCTCACAAATAACCCTTTAACTGAATCACACACTGCGACAAACAAACCAACCATCACAAACCCTCACGTAAAAAAAAACCCTCCATTCACGCCACTACCCTTCATTCACCAGCTCACCTTCACGCCTAAAGCCCTCCATTCACGCCACTGCCCTTCATTCAGCAGCCCACCTTCACGCCTAAAGCCCTTCATCACACCACAACACCCCCTTCAACACGCACCAAACAGCCCCCACAGAAGTCCTCCTTCCACGCACCAAATAGCCCCCATAAAAGCCCCTAAATTACCCCGTAAACTATACTCAAACATCCTTTAAATTCATGCCCAAATAGTCCCCAAATCAGCCCCTAAATTACCCCGCAAACTATACCCAAACTGCACCGTTAAACCCGCAAAGTGCACCCCAAAAATACCACAAAACAGTCCCAAAAAACTACACAACCAGAACATCAAAAACTGCAAAAAAAAAAAAAAAAAAAAAATAGTCCCAAAAAACCACACAAAACAACCCCAAAACAGCCCCCGAATACCGCAAACAATAACCAAACACAACGACCAGAAAATATAGCAAAAATAGAGGAAACAGCAACCCAAAACAGCGAGGCAACGAAGGAAAACAACGAACCAGTAAATCGAAAAATTTACGGAGCATTAACCCTTCTGACAACCGTGTAGTGCACTTCCAAGAGACGACTTAAGAGGTTAGACCTGAGGGCACCCTTTTTATTTTATCTTCTTATTTTACTTCGCATGAGTATTGTTGATTGGTGTATGATATGACCTTCGGATGAATGGAATATGTGTTCTCTCTTGTGGTATATCGGATGGAAACTCAGACGTAAATTTCGTAACCGAATCCGAATGGACGGTAATGTGGTATGTACTTAGGATACAATGCCACGTACCGCTTGAGAGACACACATATTTCATTTCGTCCAACCTTGTGTTTATGCATGATTTAGTCATTTAGTATGTTATTTATTTTTTATGTATGATTTAGTTGGTTATTTCCGAGCATGATTAGTTATTTCTTTTGCATTAGGAATTTAATTTATGTTTATGTTTAGGTTGTTATTTATTTTTCGCGTTTGATGATTAAATATGTTCATGAGATTATTGTGTGTTTGCCGTTATGACGACTTAATTTTATACATGCAAACTTAGATGTAGGTTATATGCAAACTCAGATATAGGTTTTATTTTCATGCACGTGAACTTAGGAGTAGGATACTCTTGGGAATATATGTTGCATAGACTTGGTTAGATTATTGCACAAATCCTTTCATTACAAGTGGCATAAGTAAGGGTGTAGGACACAGAACTTGACGACGCTGTTCTAGGCTCGCGGCCTGGTTGGGAGTATGAAATAGCTCGCGGGGAACTAAACCAGAGAAATAACATGGAGTCGCCACCCGATGTGAACCGGGACAAAGATTTAAGGCCGCACTCACCCCTCGCAAGGGAAGACCTCAAACCTGTTGAGAACACGCATTCCGTTCACCCGGAATTCACATCATGCATCAACAAACGACTCTTATGCGATAATATATTAAAAAAATAAAAAAAAATGAAAAATAATAAAGAAGAAGGTGCCCTTAGGTCTAACCTCTTTTGTCGTCTCTCGAAAGCGCGTTACACGGTCGTCGGAAGGGTTGATATTCCGCAACTTTCCTGGTTCACTAATCCAACATTTTTCCTCGCTGTTTCACAGTTTGGGCTGCTGTTTTCACAGTTTGGGCTGCTGTTTTCACTCCGTTTCGCTGCTGTTTGTGTTATTTTTTCTGGTCACTATTTTTTTGTGATTTGGGGAGTGTTTTGGCGGTTTTTTAGGGGTATTCGGCTGCGGTTTTGTCACTGTTTTGGGGTAGTTTTTGATGCATTTTTTGGGCGAATTCTGGGCTGTTTCAGGGGCAAAATATGCGGCAGTTTAGAGAGAAAATTGAGCAGTTTGTGGAGGGTATATGCGGCCAAAACAGTGCAGTTCAGGGGGCAGTCTCGGTGGTTTATGGGCTGTATGTAATGGGTATTCTCGGCAGTGGATGGGCTGTGTGTAGAGGGGGTTATGCACGTGAGTTGGGGCTGGTTTTAGAGGTGCTTGATGCGTCAAAGGGGCTTGTCTGTTGTGCATTAGTGGAGGCTGGTTCGTAACGTGCTGAAGCAAAGGCTGCGTAGTGCGTGGAGTGTGAAAAGGGGTTCAGACGTGTTGAGTGGGGTAAGGGGTACGTGAGGCAAAGGGGGGTAGTTTGAAGGCATGTGGCGTGATGAAAGGCTGATTTGTGGCATTAAGGTTGGCTGATTTGTGAGGTTCACTTGCGTGATGAGGGTGCTATATGGCTTATGCGTGAGGTAGGGGGCTTTTTGTTACGTGGGGGCTAGGCGTGAATCTTTTGAAGTTTCTTGTGAGAATATTGTGTGAATGAGCTAGGGGTTCAATGTGTTGGTGAAGGGTTCTTTTTATAGGCAAATGGATGGGGGCTTTCCTTATTTGAGAAGGAAAATGATTTGTGCATTAAAGGGAATATCTTTTAAATTAGTATGTGATAAGGAAATCTTTTAATTAGGGAAATGATTTGATTTAATTTGATTTCTTCTCTTTTGATTAGGGATGTGATTTAATTTGTATCGTTTAATAAGGGAATGTGATTTATTTAAATTTATTTAATTTAGGCATGTGATTTATTTAAATTAGGAAGGTGATTTGGTTTGATTTCAACATTTGTTTAATGTGTGGATTTTTTATTTAGGAAGGTGTATTGGGCGTGTGGCTTATGGTGATTTTGGTGGGCTTGGTTTGTGACTTGCGGGGGTTTGGGCTAAGGATGTGTTTTAAAACGGAGGTCCAACAAGCGAACCCGCAGCTACTCCAGCGAATTAAATCCAACAATGTGTCAATTCTTGACTCTTCCCTTCCGACGTCTGTTTCCCGCAGCTTCCACAATCTAAAGAGGTAGTGTCTTCATACGAGACTCATCATCGGGACTTATAAGCAAAAATACAGTACCTACAGTCACCCCCACTTTGATGGGACTTGTGCAGTGTGTGACAATGACAATCCAATCAAAGTACGTGCAATGTATTTTCACTTACCTGGCTCGCCAGCTGCCACTTGGCTTGCCTGTTGTTCTGAACTGAATTAATGATGTGCTAAACCCCATACCTAGGGTGTCGCGATTGTGTCTCCATACCTAGAGTGTCGCAGTTGTGTCTGAGTGCCGTACCTGGCATCCTAAACCCCGTACCTAGGGTGTCGCGGTTGCGTCTCCATACCTAGAGTGTCGTAGTTGTGTTTGAGTGCCGTATCTGGCGTGCTAAACCCCGTACCTAGGGTGTCGCGATTACGTCTCCATACCTAGAGTGTCGCAGTTGTGTCTGAGTGCCGTATCTGGCGTCCTAAACCCCGTACCTAGGGTGTCGTGGTTGCGTCTCCATACCTAGGGTGTCGTAGTTGTGTTTGAGTGTCGTACCTAGCGTGCTAAACCCTGTACCTATGGTGTCACGATTGCGTCTCCATACCTAGAGTGTCGCAGTTGTGTCTGAGTACCGTACCTAGCGTGCTAAACCCCGTACCTAGGGTATCGCGATTGTGTCTCCAAACCTAGAGTGTCGCAGAGATGTCTCCATACCCGGAGTACCGTACCTGGCAAGCTAAAACGCATACCCGAGGTGTCGCGGTTGCATCTCCATACCTAGAGTGTCGCAGTGATATCTCCATACCCGGAGTGCCGTACTTGGCAAGCTAAACCTCATACCCGAGGTCTCGCAGTTGCGTCTCCATACCTAGAGTGTCGCAGTGATATCTCCATACCCAAAGTGTCGTACATGGCATGCTAAACCCCATACCCGAGGCGTCGCAGTGATATCTCCATACCCGGAGTACGTACCTGGCAAAACTGATGTTGTGTCTCCAAACCTGGAGTGCCGTACCTGGCATGCTAAACCCCATACCCGAGGCGTCACTGTGATATCTCTATACCCGGAGTGTCGTACCTGGCAAAACTGATGTTGTGTCTCCATACCCGGAGTGTCGTACCTGGCATGCTAAACACCATACCCAAGGCGTCGCTGTGATATCTCCATACCCGGAGTGTTATACCCGGTAAAACTGAAACTGATGTCTCCATACCCGGAGTGCCATACCCGGAGTGCCATACCCGGCAAAACTGATTCTGATGCTAATGTGGGCTTCACCGCAAGACTGATACTGATGCTAATGTGGGCCTCGTCCCCAGAGTGTCATACCCGTCAAGACTGATACTGATAATATGATGGTTCGTTCTCGAACCATGCTGTGAAGTGGTCCATTCTCGAACCGTTACTGTATGAGGTGGTCCATTCCTGAACCGTTACTGTGAGGTGGTCCATTCCCGAACTGTTACTGTGATGTGGTCCATTCCCGAACCTTGCTTCATTCTCGGAGTGCTGATAATGCAGTGGGCCCTCAACCCTGGGACGCATCCTGGAACTGCAACTGATGTGTGGGCCCTCGACCCTGAAACACATCCTAAAAGTAATGATGTAGTGGGTCCTTGACACTGGGACGCATCATGGAACTAAAATTATTGATCCAGTGGGCCCTCGACTTTGGGACGCATCCCGGAACTGCAGCCGACAACGGGAGCCCTCGACCCTGTGACGCATCCCAATACCACTGACAATGTGGGCCTCGCCCTCAAACTGATGATGTAGTGGGTCCTCGACCCTGAGACGCATCCCAGAACTACAACTGATGATGCAGTGGGCCCTCGACCCTGGGACGTATCCCGAAACTGCAACCGACAATGGGGGCCCTCGACCCTATGACGTATCCCAATACCGCTGACAATGTGGGCCTCGCCCTCGAACTGATAATTTAGTGGGTCCTCGACCCTGGGACGCATCCCGAAACTACAACTGATGATGTAGTTGGCCCTCGACCCTGGGACGCATCCCGAAACTGCAACCGACAATGGAGGCCCTCGACCCTGGGACGCATCCCAATACCGCTGACAATGTGGGCCTCACCCTCAATCTGATACTGATGTGGGCCTCGCCCCCAGACTGACACTGATGTAGGCTTCGCCCTAAACTGATATGGGCCTCGCCCCAAACTGATACTAATATGGGCCTCGCCCCAAACTGATACAGACGTGGGCCTCGCCCCAAACTGATACTGATGTGGGCCTCGCCCCAAACTGATACTGATGTGAGCCTCGCCCCAAACTGATATGGGCCTCGCCCCAAACTGATACTAATGTGGGCCTCGCCCCAAACTGATACTGACGTGGGCCTCACCCCAAACTGATGTGGGCCTCGCCCCAAACTGATATTGATGTGGGCCTCGCCCCCAAACTGATACTGATATGGGCCTCACCCCAGATTGATACTGATGTGGGCCTCGCCCCAAACTGATACCGATGTGGGCCTCACCCTAAACTGATACTGACGTGGGCCTCTCCCTAAAATGATGTGGGCCTCGCCCCAAACTGATACTAATGTGGGCCTCGCCCTATGTCTCATCCCCAAAACTGATGTTGATGTGGGCCTCGACCCTGGGATTTATTCCCGAGGACTGCTGATAATGCGGGCTTTGCCCCCTGGGATTCATTCCCGAAAACTGCTGGTAATGCGGGCTTTGCCCCCTGGGATTCATTCCCGAAACTGATGATGTTATGTTGCTGTTTCTGGTTGGCTTGCATTTGCCGCTTTCTCATTTTCTTTAAAACCTGTGAACAAAAACAAGACAAAGATTGCGTGTATATGACGAGTATGCATGCTTGCATGAATGTGTTTCCTATTCTGATGGATTAGGTCTTCCTTGTGCTATTCGGTGCTTCTTGCCTACAAAAGTCTTTGGTCGCCCCCTGGGTCTGCTTGCAATTTCCTTCTGCCAGTCCTCTTCTGGTGATTGGTTAGTTCTCTTTTGTCTCATGGCTCAAGATCTCATTGTTTCCCTTATTTGTGGGGTGGTAGACTGGTCGCCCCCAGTCTTGATTTAGCTTTCCACTCTTCGCTGCTTGTAATAGATCAAAGTGAACCACGCGATGTAGCATTCCATATCATCATACTATATCACATTCTACGAAATAGTCCCAATAGTTACACATATTATTGCCCTCAAATAATGCTCAGTAATGAAACCAGAGAACCTTCAAAACACTCGATGCAACTCAAATCCAAGTCTTTGAATAAATGATCTAAGCCAGACTTAAAGTGTGTGTGTGCAAATGTTCCTTTACAGATTCATCCCCAGGTGAGCTAACTCAATGATTTTGTCAAAAAATTGGGATCGATGGGTCAAACCAACCTAAATGTCTCAATTATGCCTGCAGTTGCTTTTTCGTGCTTGATGTGGTATGGTTTTCTTTCTCTTTTGTCTCTTTCTTTTCTTCTTTTCATTTTGAACTTCTTTTTTTTTTCTCTTTTTTCTTCTCTTTTGATTCCAACACACACCTACCCTTTAAAGTAGCATTTCTCCTTATGGTGGTCCTAATACTCGCCCATAAGTAGCTTCACGCTTATCGGTTATAGGTGGTTCAATTCTTTTCTTTAGAGACTTTTCTTTCATTTTCAACCATACCACACATCATAACATAAGCAAATCAAGATAGACATCTAAGCAAAATGGTCATTCACCGACCTACAATTTCTTCAACTAGTCACCTTGCCAACTACTCAGGTTTTCACCGTTAAGAACCTATAGTGAAGTGCTTACGAGTCTAACATAGATCAATCACTCAAGTATCAGATAAAAGCACATCAAGAGTTTATCATTTCTAAGATCTCACCCTAAAGCAAACGATTTCATCATTGGACTTATGTCTAACTATCAAGGACTAAAAACAAACAACAATTTTTTTTTCTTTTTTTTTCTTTTTTTCTCTTTTTTTTCTTTTTTTTTTTCATTTTCTTTTTTTTTCTTTTTTTTTTTGGGGCCCACTATGGTCTTTCTATCCTTGCCGTAAAATTTTCTATTTCTCGACTTCCTTTTCCCGATATCCATGTTTGCTAAACTCTTTTTTGACAAACTTTTTATTTTTAATCTCTAAACCAACGGGTATCTATGATGGCGTTTAAGACACAGGGGTTAACATGACGCATGTATGCATGAGATGCATGAGATGCGTGCGATGCATAGAATATATAAGTCGGCCCATTATCATTTTTAAAGCATTCAATCATACTATTACACGGTGCAAACTTGTCCCAGTTGAAAAGGCCCAACAGGTTTACACTCTTGCGATAACATGGCTAAACAACTTCAAATGATAAAAGGCCTAAACATAAGATGACCCATCGACATTTTAGAATCTTTTGGCCCAATTTCCATAAAGCACGGACTCGCCCCAGTTTAAATGGCCCAACAAGCCCATACCTCATGACAAAAGGTCCAATTGAATCCAAATGACAATGGTCCTAAACGAAAACATAAAGGAATAGTCTATATTAGTCCTACAACTACAGTTCACACGTAGGTTTATAGGGTATAGACAAAGGCTCTCGCTGACGAAGGATTGCCCACAACTAGGACTCCCCACTCAAGGGTTCAAGCGACCAAGTGAGCGCACCTTTTTTATACCTTATGGTACGTGCCAACAAGTTATGGTGCGTGACTGACTGTCAAATGGATTTCCCGTTGTAGATTCCCCAGAGGAAGGGTGGAGCGAACTCTCTTAAAAACCCAAGCCTCTTAGGCTCTTCTCACTTGGTGACAGGAATAAACAACGAGTCCTCCAAATTAGTCCATCATAGTAGGCTACGAGTAGATGATTATCTAGGTGCCTTCACAGCTTTTCCTTATAGAAAGGTAGTGAATGAAGGAAGACACCAAACCATTACCTATCCTTAAAAAATTGCCTTTGATTAAACCCCTTTCAACCCACGGTAAACACGGTTAACTAAAGCACAAATCACAATCATTACAAGACATTATTTCGGGGCCAATTCTCTATCCCTAGTGGAGTCGCCAGACTGTAGGACACAGAACTTGACGACGCTATTCTAGGCTCGCGGCCTAGTTGGGAGTACGGAATAGCTCGCGGGGAACTAAACCAGAGAAATAACATGGAGTCACCACCCGGTGTGAACCGGGACAAAGATTTAAGGCCGCATTCACCCCTCGCAAGGGAAGACCTCAAACCTGTTGGGTTCGGAATGGTCCCTTACTTATGCCACTTGTAATGATGTGATTTGTGCAATATCTTAACGAATCTACGCAACATGCTCAAGAACAACCTATATCTAGTTCATGTTCATAAAGATAAATCCTATGTCTAAGTTGCATGCTTGGAAAGTAAGTCCTCATAAAACACACGACAACACACGGCAAATCTCATGAACATATTCAATTATATAATGCGAAAAGCAAACAACAACATAAACTACTGCAAATTCCAAACGCAAAACAAATAACTACTCATGCTTAAAAATAAACAACTAATCATGCTTAAAAATAAATAACATACTAGACTAATCATGCTTAAAGAAAATAAATAACATATAGACTAAATCATGCTCTCATACATGTTTGGAAGAAACGAAATACGTCTGTCTCTTAAGTAGTACGTGGCATTGTATCCCGAGTGCAAACCGAACTACCTTCCATTCGGATTCGGCTACAGAATTTACGTCCGGGTTTCCATCCGATATATCAAAAAAGAGAACACGCATTCCGTTCACCCAGAATTCACATCATACATCAACAAACGACTCTCATGCGATAATATATTAAAATAAAAAAATAAATGAAAAATAATAAATAAATAAGGTGCCCTCAGGTCTAACCTCTTTTGTCGTCTCTCGAAAGCGCGTTACACGGCCGTCGGAAGGGTTGATATTCCGCAACTTTCCTTGTTCACTAATCCAACATTTTTCCTCACTGTTTCACTGTTTGGGTTGCTGTTTTCACTCTGTTTCGCTGCTGTTTGTGTTGTATTTTCTGGTCACAATTTTTTGGTAATTAGGGGACTGTTTTGGCGGTTTTTTAGGGGTATTGGGCTGCGGTTTTGTCACTATTTTGGGGCAGTTTTTGATGCAAATTTGGGGCGAATTCTGGGCTGTTTCAGGGGCAGAATATGCGGCAGTTTATGGAGAAAATTGGGCAGTTTGTGGAGGGTATATGCGGCCAGAACAATGCAGTTCATGGGGCAGTCTCGGTGGTTTATGGGCTGTATGTAATGGGTATTCTCGGCAATGGATGGGCTGTGTGTAGAGGGGGTTATGCGCGTGAGTTGGGACTGGTTTTAGAGGTGCTTGATGTGTCAAAGGGGCTTGTCTGTTATGCGTTAGTGGAGGCTGGTTGGTAACGTGCTGAAGAAAAGGCTGCGTAGTGCGTGGAGTGTGAAAAGGTTGGTTCGGATGTGTTGAGTGGGGTAAGGGGTACGTGAGGCAAATGGGGGTAGTTTGAAGGTAGGTGGCGTGATGAAAGGTTGATTTGTGGCGTTAAGGTTGGCTGATTTCTGAGGTTCATTGTGTGATGAGGTGTTATGTGGCTTATGCGTGAGGCAGGGGGCTTGTTGTTACGTGGGGGCTAGGCGTGAATCTTTTGAAGTTTCTTGTGAGAATATTGTGTGAATGAGCTAGGGGTTTATGTGTTGGTGAAGGTTCTTTTTATAGGCAAAGGGATGAGGGGCTTTTCTTATTTGAGAAGAAGAAGGATTTGTGCATTAAAGGGAATATCTTTTAAATTAGTATGTGATAAGAAAATCTTTTAATTAGGGAAATGATTTGATTTAATTTGATTTCTTTTCTTTTGATTAGGGATATGATTTGATTTGTATCTTTTAATTAGGGAATGTGATTTATTTAAATTTATTTAATTTAGGGATTTGATTTATTTAAATTAGGAAGGTGATTTGGTTTGATTTCAACATGTGTTTAATGTATGGATTTTTTTTATTTAGGAAGGTGTATTGGGCGTGTGGCTTAGGGTGAATTTGGTGGGCTTGGTTTGTGACTTGCGGGGTTTGGGCTAAGGATGTGTTTTTAAAACAGAGGTCCAACAAGTGAACTCGTAGCTACTCCAGCGAATTAAATACAACAATGTGTCAATTCTTGACTCTTCTTTTCGACGTCCGTTTCCCGTAGCTTCCACAATATAAAGAGGTAGTTTCTTCATACGAGACTCATCATCGGGTCTTATATGCAAAAATGCAGTGCCTACAAATGGACCATTCTGAACCCAACGGTTTGAGGTCTTCCCTTGCGAGGGGTGAGTGCGGCCTTAAATCATTTTCCCAGTTCACACTGGGTGGCGACTCCATTTTATTTCTCCGGTTTAGTTCCCCTATGGGCTATTCCGTACTCCCAACTAGGCCACGAGCCTAGAACATCGTCATCAAGTTCTGTGTCCTACACCCGTTATCTGGGGTTCTGATGAATTACAATATCACTGGTTTATAAGGGGTTATTTCATGTCTTGGGTAATATAAAGGTTTATTTATTAAGTCTTAAGCTTAATGCTTCTTGTTAACTGGCCATTAATAAGATTGATATGGATTTTAGGTTTCAGCCTTAGACTTAATAGCCCAAGATCTCCCTTAAGGATTAGATACCCCTTAATAGATTTCCTTCCAGGATAGACATATACCTGTCAGGCGGGGGTAGCCACAATTGGAACTTAATCTTAATTAATTCAGGTAACTTGGTTAACATAGACATATGATTAAATGGGTTATTTGGGTGTTTGCCTCTGGCCATCGATAGAAGTTTTTTCATAAATTCGTGTTTCAGGTTAATAAACCGATATATTGCACAAACATGAGATAACCACTTCATCTTTAAAAGATATTGGAAGGATTCACAACCTTAGATAGTTTAATAATATTGATTCCTTTAATTCACTTTTGCATTGTTTTATTTACTTATTTTAAATTTAAATTCACCATCAAATTCAAACAACCAATCTATTAGATACTCGTAAATATTTGGCTTCATAAATTAATAGCTTAGGTATTAAGTCCTCGTGGGATCGATACATTTATACTACTTGAGCGATAGGTGCGCTTGCGTTACGTGAGTGATTTCACCGATCAATTTTTGGAGTCGTTTCCAAGGACTTATTTATCTTTTAATATTATTTTTGGGGTTAGATACCTTTACTTGTGTCTATTTTTTTTTACTTATTAATTCTATTTTCTTCTGTTTCAGGTTCTCAAACACTACATGAAAAGAACCTGAAGTTTTGAAATCCGTTCGCTTGACCCAGAAATTGAAAGAACCATCAGACAGTTTAGAAGGGAAAGGCGAGAAGGCCAAGAAGCACTGATCAACATGGAACTTGAACCTTTGGAGGTTGCACCACCAATTCCCATTTGAGACAAAACTATTCTGGTGGTTGACAGCTTCATTTCATGCATTGTCTTCCTCTCTTACCAGCAAATTCATGTGACATCAAAACATGCACCCGGATGATACTGTAGTCAGTTCAGTTTAGGGGAAATGCAAATGAAGATCCTAATGCTCACATCAGCAACTTCCTGGAAGTTTGCGGTACATTCAATTACAACTGAGCAGCTGAAAAAGAAATGAGACTGCATGTTTTTCCATATTCTTTAAAAGACGGAGCTAAGGTTTGGCTACATTCACTACCAGCAGGTTCCAACACAACTTGGAACACTCTAGCCACCAAAATCCTTGCAAAGTACTTTCCTCCAGCCAGAACTGTAAAGCTGGGGAATGAAATTACATCCTTTGTACAACATGACTCAGAGTCCCTCTACGAAGCTTGGGAAAGATACAAGGATTTGGTCCGGAAATGTCCTCACCATGAGATTGCAAAGTGGCTACAAGTCCAAACCTTCTATAATGGACTTTCTGGACTTTAAGAGAACCACAATTAATGTTGCTGCTGGAGGAGCTTTAATGGAAAAATGAGAGGATCAGGTCTGGGACCTAATTGAAGAAATGGCCAACAACAATTCTTTGTGGCCAACAGAAATGAGCATGATCCAATGAATTACTGGAATTTATGAAGTTGGAGCCAACACAGCAATGAATTCCAAGATGGATCAGATATGCAAATTCATGGAAAATCTTAGCATGCAATGCAATATTGGATCCGCAAGTTCACCATATGGAGGAGCACCAGAAACAAACCAACATGATGAGATGGTGAATTATGTCAACAATTTCAACAGACAGGGGAACAATCCATATTCCAACACCTACAACCCAGGAAGGAGGAATCATCCCAATTTCGCATGGAGCAATAATCATGGCAAAAGAACAATCCACCACTCGAATTCCAACAACAAAACAAAGGCCATGAGTATGAGAAATAACCAGATATAAAAGAATGGATTGCAGAGATGTTTAAAAAGAAACAAGCAACATACGATGCTATGTTTCAAAGCCAATCAGCATCTATAAAGGCACTGGAGAATCAAATAGGACAACTGGCCAATGCTTATAGTTACAGATCGCCGGGTAATCTTCCTAGCAACACAGAATCAAATCCAAGAAATCGAGGGAAGGAGCAATGTCAAGCTATTACTTTGAAAAGTTGTACTGAAATCAACAAAGATGTTGGAATCAAGGCATCCATTTAGGAAGTTCCAAAAGAAACAGAGCCACAGATGGAGGAAAAAGAAGAAAAGGAAAATGATAAAGAAAGATTCACTCCACCTCCACTTTTTCCATAGCGTCTCCAGAAAAAAAAAATTGGACAAGCAGTTTGCTCAATTCTTGGAGGTCTTCAAAAAGCTGCATATCAACATTCCATTCGCATAAGTGTTGGAACAAATGCCCAGCTATGTCAAATTCATGAAAGATATTTTGTCACGAAAGCAGAGATTGGGAGATTACGAGACAGTAGCATTGACAGAAGAATGCAGTGCCATTATTCAGAAGAAACTTCCCCCAAAATTGAAAGATCCTAGCAGTTTCACCGTCCCATGCACTATAGGAGAACATTACATCGGTAAAGCTTTGTGTGATCTAGGTGCTAGTGTTAATTTGATGCCTTTTTTGATTTACAGGAAACTGCAGATTGGAGAAGCAATGCCAACCTCATTCTCTCTGCAACTTGCTGATATAACACTCATATTTCCGAGAGGTGTAGTTGAAGATGTGCTGGTCAAAGTCGACAAACTCATTCTCCCAGTAGATTTCATTATCCTTGACATAAAAGAAGACAAAGATATACCTATCATCCTCGGGAGACTATTCTTGGCTACAGGTCAAACTGTTATTGATGTACAAAAAGGAGAACTAACCATAAAAGTATAGGACCAAGAAGTTACCTTCAATTTTTTCAAAGCCATGAAATTCCCGAGTGATGAAAAATAGGAGGAATGTTTCAGAATTGATGTTGTAGATAGTATCATCCAGGATACTGATGCAATGTAACTTCCCACAGATAAACTTGAAGCTTGCATCGCCAACATGACTGACAGCGAGCTAGATGATGAAATTCTGGAATATATCAACTATCTTGACAGACCATTTCACTTCAAATCGACACCACAGGTGGAAAGTTTGGAACTACTAAAAAATGAGTGAATCAAGCCCTCGATTGAAGAACCACCGCAGCTTGAACTAAAGCTACTTTCGAGCCATCTCAGGTATTCATTTTTAGGAAACTCTTCTGATTTACATGTGATTATTTCTTCATCACTAACATTGGAGCAGGAAGATAAGTTGCTGAGAGTGTTACGAGAACACAAGAAAGCCATTGGCTGGACTATAGCATACATTGGAGGGATTAGTCCATCATTTTACATGCACAAAATTTTGATGAACGACGAGTACAAAGCCACAGTGAAGCATCAACAGAGACTAAATCCAATAATGAAGGAGGTTGTGAAGAAAGAAATTATCAAATGGTTGGATGTCGTCATCATCTACCCCATCTCTGACAGCACGTGGGTGAGTCCTATGCAATGTGTACCAAAGAAATGAGGAATAACTATAGTCACAAATGAAAAGAATGAGATGATTCCAACAAGAATGGTGACTGGTTGGAGAGTATGCATGGACTACAGGAAACTGAACAAAGCAACAAGGAAATATCATTTTCCGCTACCATTCATTGACCAGATGTTAGACAGACTGGCGGGACATGAGTTCTATTATTTTCTGGACGGATATTCGAGGTACAATTAGATTGCCATCGCTCCAGAAGATCAGGAGAAAACCATTTTTACATGTCTGTATGGTACTTTTCCTTTCCGTAGGATGCCATTTGGACTATGTAATGCTCCTGCTATATTTCAATGTCGGATGATAGCCATCTTCTCAGACATGCTGGAACAGAGTATGGAGGTTTTCATGGATGATTTTTCTGTGTTTGGAGACTCATTTGACCACTGGTTGCAAAATTTGGAAAATGTGTTACAAAGGTGTGAAGATACCAACCTGGTACTCAACTGGGAGAAATGCCACTTTATGGTACAGGACGGCATCATCCTGGGACATCGGATCTCACAAAAGGGAATCAAGGTAAATAAAGCAAAGATCGAGACAATTGAAAAACTACCTCCACCAACATCTGTCAAAGGAATTCTGAGTTTTCTCAGACATGCAGGCTTTTACAGGAGATTTATCAAAGATTTCTCCAAGATTGCTAAACCTCTATGCAATCTTCTAGAGAAATACGTGCCTTTCAACTTCACCAAAGAATGCCACGAAGCTTTTGAGATCTTGAAACAGAAGCCAGTCTCTGTCCATATCATAATAGCACCGGACTGGACCCTTCCATTTGAGGTGATGTGCGATGCTAGTGATTTTGCTGTAGGTGCAGTTTTGGGACAACGCAAAGCAAAAATTTTCCATACAATTTACTACGCCAGCAGAACTCTGAATGAAGCTCAACTCAACTACATAATAACTGAAAATGAGTTACTCGCAGTTGTGTTTACGTTTGATAAATTATGCTTATATCTGATGGGTCCCAAAGTGGTGGTCTACACAGATCATTCAGCAATCAAATACATGATCGCGAAGAAAGATGCCAAACCTAGATTGATCCGTTGGGTGCTTCTGCTGTAAGAATTTGACGTGGAGATCTGAGATCGGAAATGGATAGAAAACCAAGTGGCAGATCACTTATCGAGGCTCGAGAATGGAGAAACAGCTGGCAATGAACTGACAATCAAAGAAACCTTTCCAGATGAACGGTTGTTTACCATGAAATAGCAGGATGTCCTTTGGTATGTTGACTATGTAAACTATATATTATCGGGAAAATGGCTGTTGGAATGGACACATCAGCAACGAATGAAATTTTTTAATGAAGTCAAGCATTATGTTTGGGATGAACCGTACCTTTTCAAATGTTGTGTTGATCAATTACTAAGACGTTGTGTTCCACAATAGGAGTTAATAGTGTCTTGCAGTATTGTCATTCATCACCATACGACAGATACTTCAGCTGGAATAAAACTGCAGCCAAAGTCTTACAATCAGGTTTGTTCTGGCCCATTCTGTTTAAAGATGCTTACTTATTTGCTCTTCAATGTGACAGGTGCCAGAGAACGAGAAATATTAACCTTTGTTCCATCATTCGGAAACCTGTACGTACTAGTTGTAGTAGACTATGTCTCCAAATGGGTTGAAGCCATAGTACTGCCATCAAATGATTCAAAAGTGGTGATAAAATTCCTTAAAAGAATATTTTCACGCTTGGGAACACCTCGGACAATTATCAGTGATGGTGGCACACATTTCTGCAACAGATACTTCGATGCACTCCTTTCCAAATACGGAGTTACTCATAAAGTTTCAACTGCTTACCATCCACAGTCAAATGGACAGGTTGAAGTTTCAAACAGCGATATCAAAAGAATTTTGGAGAGAACCGTTAGATCAATAATGAGGGACTGGTCTATAAAACTAGATGACGTATTATAGGCCTACCGGACATCTTACAAGACACCCATTGGTATGTCTCCATATCGAATGGTGTTTAGGAAAGCATGCCATCTGCCAGTTAAGCTTGAATATAAAGTGTATTGGGCACTGAAGAAGTTAAATCTTGATCCACAAGCAGCAGGAGAGAAAAGGCTCCAACAACTCAACGAATTAGAGGAATTTCGCCTACAGGCTTATGAGAATGCTAGATTCTACAAAGAAAAGACCAAGAAATGGCATGATCGAAAAATAGTGCGCAGACAACTGAAACCAATGCAGCAAGTGTTGTTATACAATTCAAGCTTGAAACTTTTCCCTGGAAAGCTGACATCAAGGTGGTCAAGTTCATTTGTGATTACTCTGGTTTTACCATCCGGAGTTGTTGAGTTACATGATCTCAACACCAATGATACATTCAAAGTTAACTGCCAGCGTGTCAAACACTATTTGGGAGAATCATTTGAGCAACAAAAAGAAAGTGTCGCACTTTCAGATCTAGCCTAATGTTCGGGCAGTCATGTCTAGCTAACGATATTAAACTCAGCACTAGCAGGGAGGCAACCCATTTAATTTGTGTATATATATTAAGATTTGGTGTGTTTTATTTTATGTGTTTAATTTTTGTAGGTAAAGTCACATTTCATGATGGAAGATGTTCTCGCAAATCTTCATAAGCAATTTCCTCCACTCCCTCAAAACTCTCTGATGAAAGTCTACAAAGATCGCTTGGAATGAATGAGACTTCTGATGATCAAAGGTATTCCTACTAACATTCATTGGATTATTGAAGCACGGGTCCGATTGGCAGATGAGTCATCTGACTCTTTTGTTTCATATCTGCATGCTTTAGGAAGAAGCACCTATGCTAAAAAAAAGAGCTAAAAGAATGAGAGTTTGCTATAAATGTGCACGCATGACATGTAATACTCATTTTTCGTTCTTTAGGAATGGTGTCTGATAACCATGAAGATAAAATTAAATTCATTAGGGATGGCTTGAGTAAGGAGTCTTTGGATGACATATCATTAACTCTTGAGACGCATTCCAATGGATATATGCATCACGCAATTCACATGTTACATACACAATTTCGAAAAGAAAGACAACAATTAAGTCTCGGAAATCTGACTCTAAAAGATCATGTTTGCCAATTTATAAGAAAATTGGATATGAAGCTTGTCCCTGACGCATAGATGTCATTCAAGTCGTTACTTCTTGTAAATATTATTATCTCTTTGTATTTATCTAATAATTGTGATTTGTTTTGTTATTTTCTTTTATTTTCTCCGACAGGATCCAGACTTTTTGACTCTCTCGATATATTT
>SKCR01007914.1:0-24150 GCA_019454045.1 Zanthoxylum bungeanum | reverse complement strand
CCAAAGTTGAAATTCCTGCAACATATCCAGTACCAGTTATATAAAAAAAAATTTGAACTTCAAGAAGATAGAAGAAAATGCATTGTACAAGTCGTCTCATTTTCTCTCTATCCTCTCACTGTGCATCATAATCATATATACAAGAAACTGCTCACATGATCCCCCACGTTCTGACCATCATCATGAGGCCCGAGACAGCCATAAGTTCTTAACAAATCCCCATGTCATGTGGAGAGAAGAGACTCTGCTTCTGTACACCAACTTAGCCGCCAAGAGTATCTTTAAACGAAGACTCGACATACCTTGCAAATGGCCACATATCTAATCTGGCTGTCGAATGTTTCTTGCCGATCAAGCAAATATCTTTCTTATATTGAAAATCTAGATGATGCTCGTCTTCAGTTAAGGAAACAGCCTATAAGAATGAAACGCGTGTCATGTTAAGATCTTCTAGACTAGTGCGGTCTTTTGGGTCAGGCCCATAATCCGGATTTTATCAAATGTCACATTCACGTCGTCACTTTGGGCTTAAAATTATACACGAGTTTATTGGGCTAACATTATTTGAGGGAGGGTTAGTAGAAATACCTATACTAAGAAGTACGAACTGGGCCTGGGCTGTTATTAGTACAGTATTATGTTTGGATTATGATGCACTGTTTTGTAATATACGTTTGGTTTAGGATTTACTATATTGTAATATATATTTATGTTTGGTTTAATGTAAACATTCATATTCTTATATTTATTTTTTTATTATCATAATAACATAAATTAATCTAAATAATAGTTTCATATATAATTTAATAATAAAAATAAAATTATCATTGGCAGCCATCATAGGCAACCGAATCATATTCATATACATATATGTATTTTTGTCTCTGTGATGTTGACTGTAACTGATTCATGGATTTTGAATACAAATTGACTTGATTAATTCATTAATTAATTCATAAATTTCAAAATATGTATTAAAGTTTTCATTTCATTCATTCGTCGATTACTTTATTAATTAATTTCAAATACAATTTTACTTAATTCATTCTCATTACTTGATTCATTAAACTCAAATATAACTTTATTTGATTTATTACTTGATTGATATATCTTATTATGATTATATGCCTATATAAAATAGTATTGAGATATATTGAAAATACATGACATCGAATATAACATCACTTTATTTTGTTGATAGACAATTTCATTAAATGGAACAGTGGCCTTAACTCGAAAATATAGTGTGCATATAAATTTGTTGTAGATCTTGAGGTCTTAAAATAATTGTTTAATTTTAATTTTTCGAAAAATAAAAAACTGCAGTAATTCACGAAATGCAATCTAATTGTTAGAATCTCTGTCGTCGAAGCTATTGAGTTTCTTTTCTATATTCCAAATTTGTTCTTTCAAATATTGGCTGTAGATACATGGCACATCGATGATTCTCTATCATCATCAAATTTTAAACAGTATCAAATTTAACGTGAAATTATATATTATTAAATAACAGCGGCAGGTAGTAATGGTTGAATGAGATATATTAACTAGGATAGTGAATTAGACTATTAGAGTAATTGGGCAGAAAGCTCTACAATAACACATTTTGGACATGTTGTAATATTTTAGTTATAATTCGAGTTTTATGAAGATACAATCAGATTTAATATATCTAAAAATCAAAATTTATAGATCAAATATGAATTTAAACCAAAATTTATAAAGTGGTAGTCATACAGTTCACTGGATTTTGTTTTCCCTTAACATCTCTTAAAATTTTGCTTATAACTTGAGTTTTGGGATTTGAAATAGAAATTCGTAAAACCTACGTAAACTAGATACATAGGGGACCATTATTAGGGGTGGCAAAACAAATCAACAAATCGAATTTGTATCGAATCAACAAATCGAATTTGTATCAACAAATAGAAATTCGTCTATTAAACGAATTATAATATCATGATTCATATTCGATTCGTTTATTAAACTAATCGAATACGAATATTCGTTTAATTATGATATTATTTAATAAAATAAATTACCACACTTGATTTACATTAATTCTCCATAAATATATACATTTGAAATATGTAATATATATATATATAATATATATATATATATATATATATATATATATATTATATATATATATATATATATACTAAAAATAAATCAACAAATATCAAAAATATTATTTTTTTTATATGGTAATTAGCTATAATTTCTCGAGTATTAATTGAAAAATAACAATAAATAGTAAATAAAAATAATAAAACGAATAAACAAATCAATGAGCTTAGATTCGTATTTGATTCGTTTAATAAACGAATCGAATCGAATTGACTCATTTATTAAATAAATCTATTTTTTCAAACTTGTATTCGCTTTAAAGCGAATCGAATCGAACGAATAAACAAATTATGACCCGAATTGCCACCCCTAAGTCCATTATATAAAAATTATAGAGGATAACATAACAACAATTGTTGAATCACCGATAACCGTTCAAAATTCTCCATGGTAAGATATATTATTTGTTAAAATAAATTTACTAATATTAAAAATATAAAACAATTAAGGTGAGCTACACATTATTGAAAGTAATTAAACTAACACAAATATAGATTTTAACCTGACCCGCTCAGACCCATAATAATGACCAGGTCTGAGTTTGCTTCATAGAAAACCCAAACGCAGGATTGCATCTTGAAATTGGGCTTGGGCGTCATGCCTAACAAGCAGCCTTTCAACACCCACAATTATAAATTATAGGCGGCATTAATTTATTTTTATTTTTTTAATGCATAGACGGCATTAAATGATTATGTAAAATGTGCATAAATTACTTTCCCTTTTTTTTTTTTTTAATAAAAGGTGGGCAATACTTTAATCTATTTTTTGTATCCTTTTACTTCTTCAAGATTCAAATTTAAATAAAAAATTAAATAAAATTATTTGAAAATTACTTCGACATACGACTTATCAAATTTCACTGGTGTCATTTGCGCCAAATTTGTTTAATTCATGAAAATAAAACTACGTTCATTAGTGTGTTTCATGTGCGATCTTCCTTCCACCATATACATGGTGGGCAATAATATGAGCAGTTTTATGAAACTCTTTTGTCAAATATGAACCATTTGTTTGGTCATACAATACGATGGGTTGCTACATCCAATTAGTAATAGTGACAAGGTTAATATCCAAAACCCACTTTATTCCGCATTCGGCGAAGAGATTTGATCATAAATTAAGCACGTAATAATTATAATTAGTAATAGTAATTTTTCTTTAGGGTGAGAGTCCCCTCATTGTAGGGCTTTTGGCACTTTTTAAGATCAAAAAGTTGACATTATTTTTGCTCATTGATAACAGGAGGCGTGAGAGGCAGGTGATGAGATAGGGGAGAAACACATGCTTGCTTGCTTTCTTGCAACCCATCATCAAGCATAATCATTTTGGTCACAATATTGCCCCCTTTTTAATCTTCTTTTTCATCGATTCTTTATCTTTGGCCTACTTACCCAATTGCCTTGTTATCAAAAAGTTTTGCTACGTGAACAAGCTCCATCATTGCTTTTAGTATATTTGATTTAAGCTCAATCTTCAACATTACATACAATCGGTTCAAAAAATAATTTAAAATAAGAAAGGGAAAATATCAACCTACTCTTAATATTTGTATAAATAAATCGTTCTTCCCAACCGTTTTAAAAATAGACATATAAATTTCATTTATTTTTTTTTAGAATCTTTGGAAATCTCATTGTGAAACCACCATTTTCGGACTTGAGCGGAGTAAGTAAAAGTGTAAAACTTCCGACTATCCCAGACTCTTACAATAAACGCACTCTCTGGAGTCGAACACAAATTTTAAAGGTGATATCATAAACCCTACATTACTAAGTCACGTCATTGTGGATGATTTTATAGCGAATTTCATTAATTTAATAGAGATAAAAATATTAGAATACACTGATCTCGGTGGACGTTCGGTAATAATCCTATCTCCATCAAAATGGATAAGAAATTACTAACTAACTGTTAAAGTATTCTAAAATGTAAAATTTAACGTGGTTTGAATTTGAGTTTTTGTATTAATTTATAAAAGACGACTTTTCTTTTGCTTAGATTAGTAAAGGGCCTTTTTGTGGGCTTATGCCCAAATCAATAACAAAATATTGAAGATGGCATGGTTTCGAAATTGATTCACCCTAAACTTTCAAACATGACAATATTTTGATGATACTCGCATGAAATAACAAGAGTTTTATTAGGACGAATATTGATGAAATAGATATCATTTTTTTTTCTCTCTCTCTAAATATAAATTTGTAACTTTTAGCAAAGCTATAGCAAAGGTGACAGCTGGACTCAAGGGCATGTCTGTATTTTGCTACCAAATTAAATTCAATGCTCAACTCCCTATTTCCTTATGAAGCAACTGCAAATTTGCAATAATATATATATATATATATATATATATATATAGAGAGAGAGAGAGATGAGAAATGCCCTTGATTTCAGGCGGATATGGGTAAAAGGATAGGCTTTACAAGTGAAATAATTAAAACTAAACTGTTCCACTTAAAACTTGACTCAATCGCTAAGACTAGTACATTTTACTAATAGTATTGTTCCTTAAGATGACTAATTAAGTAATTTCATAATTATCCATCATTATACAAATATGCAATTAGTTGTTCAATCTAATATTGAACTCCAATATCATTGAATGGATCATAACTCCACTAAATATAAGATGTACGTATTACTTTATGTACCTAGCTTCTGCCTTTCTTTTTATTTGGTATGTTTAGGGTCCAAATTTTCACTTTATAGTTGTTGCATCACCAAAATAATAGGGGTTTGGTCCCTGCCTTATCAACTTGTTCAGGTAACCTTACCCCAAAAAAGTATATTAAAACTCAAAGCTATGATGTGACACAAAGTTTATGATGATAATTTGGTAAACTGAATCATACATGGAGGGGGTCACAATTTGTTATTGTTACAAATAATAATAATAATAAAAAAAACAATTGATTTGCTGTAACAAAACCTTTAGAAATTAAAATGAATGTTTTCATACATTTGTTGACTTTGATTGTGTGGAATCTTAAAATTTCAATAAAAAAAAATGGATGATGCTAATAATGCATTATGTCTGATAGCTACCTCATTAAGACTTGAGTTTATTTTTCTTGACCATTTCTTCACCAAACTTCTCTATCAATACTGCGGCTGCCATTTATTATGCCTTGAAATTTCTGTAGAAAGTCCCTATTCAAACGACTTGTTTTTATGTGTTGTAGATTCTAATACAGGCATAATTACATTTGAAAATAATAATAATAATTAAAATAGAAAGAAAATAAATTTTCTCAAATGCCATGGCTTGACTAATTAAATTCGAGAGGTTGGAAAAGGCAATTGGGTTTGTTTTGCATCTGGATGAAGTCAATGTTATTGCCTTATCGGAGTTGTTAATACTTAATACCATAATAATTATTCAATTAATGTTTATTTTAATTAAATAGTAAGAAACATATCCCCGAACTATTATTATCGTCATTAATATTTTGTTGGACAAGAGTTATTTATTCTTAGTATTTATTATAGGCTATAGCACCTATATTTTATTTCTAATAAAGACTTTTCTAAAGAATTTCGTTTGTTGTCATTTGAGGCAAATTTGAAGTGCAAAGGGTGATTTAATTAATTCAATAAAGCAGATATGTTATCGTGATCTTTTAAAATGACGAAGATTTAAAATTTATTTGTTTTAAATTTATTTGTTCACACATGTTTTTCGTTCGAATAGTATTGAATAAACTTCTCTAAGTAGTGAATTTATTTTGTTCGTAGGAAACCAAATACAAACTCAGCAATCAGACAGAAAAATCACATAGATAAAGATTTACGTGATTCGACGGAGCGTGCCTCAAACCTACGTCAACGAGAGAAAAAATGAGGGTATTTTATTATTATTTGAAGTCAAGTTCGACCCGAACGATAAGTGGGGTAGTGAACTTACAAATAGTTTATAACACATCCGATCTTACACAAATCCGTTACCGTTCTCTCAATAATAAAATAATCGATCAACTTTCTCTTTCTATGACTAGTTTTTTTGTTCTTGATTATTTATACGTGTTAAACTGTCAATTTTCTCGTCCCTTAAATCTAATACTTCGACCCATTTATATAGGTTTTTAAATCTACTATTTCACCATCTATGATGTCAGCTTATGTCACTGATATAATTACAGTAACAACTTTCCTTAATTATCCACAATTCATCCAGTCAAATTAGTCATTTTCTCTGCTACTACATCGGCCTATTCTCTGCCACCGCGCTGCCTTATGGCGACTCAAGTGAGCTACTTTCATGGTGAACCACTGCTTTCATATAGTAATCATTAGCCTTATAAAAGGGCATCTTATAACTTTATGGCACATGTCACTTGACTCAAACACAAATTGACCCATGATTCCAGCTCCGTTCTTGAGTCGGCATACCAAAGTGGATTATATTTGGTCAAACTTCCTGACTTCTTTAACCAACACTTTTTTTCTAGGTCGGGCCAAATCAACCACTCATTTCGTCCTCGACTTACTTTGCCCTTGAGACGACTCCTTTGTGTAGTAGGGTCGGGATCATCTAGCTGACTTCAGTCTCTATGTTTATTCGTACCTTTATCATCATCTATTAACCAAATACATACCTAATTCTATCCCTCTTAAGTGTTTAAATTTTATCGGGGTGAAAAATCACCATCAATATTATTATTTTAAACACGAGAAAATAAAAATTATATTAAGGGAGTGCAAATCTCATGATTAGTATTAAACAGCTTCAACAGCTTATGTCACGAAAATCTCAGCCCTTGCCACCACTACCAAAAAAAAAATATGCAAGATCAACGGTTGTAAATGCCGATCACGTGAACTCATGGGGTCTCTAAATCATTCCATTGGTTCCAATTTGTGAAAAATAAATATTAACGTTTCGGTAAATATAATGTAAATTTCTTAGTAGATAATCTGAGTCAAAAGACGAGAGATGAACCATTGATTGGTTTATGACAAACAAACAAAACAAAATCAATTCAGATATTTTAATTTCTTAACAAATTAAGCTCAACCAAGGATACTTTTACTCAGTCCATTTTAACTTTAAAAAAAAAATTGAATTATTTCACTTTAAATTACCCAACTGTAAATTATTAATAATATTTATTTAATATAAAAAAAAAAAACATGAAAAAGAAAGATAAAGATGGGAAATTTTCAAAATCCCAAATTTTATCAAACAGACCCGCGTTTTCTCTCCGGTCTTCTCCCGCCATCATACCACCGTCACCGTCACCACAACCCACCCCGCCAGTCAACTCAACAACAACTGAAACGCACCGTTCCACTCCCAAACAAAACCACACATAAGTCATAACCCCCACCCACTCACAACAAACAAACACACAAAGCATGGGAAACTGTAACGCTTGTGTAAGACCAAAAACAAAACCCGACTCCAAGAAACGGGCCACCAAAGGCCGCAAACCGAACCCGTACTCCTCATCCACCAGTCCTACCACCACAAACCCGATCCACTCAGCCGCCCCGATCCGAGTCCTCAAAGACATCATCCCCTTAGGCCACCGCACCCGCATAACGGACAAGTACATCCTAGGCCGCGAGCTGGGCCGCGGTGAGTTCGGCATCACCTACATCTGCACGGACCGCGAGACGAAAGAGAACCTCGCTTGTAAGTCAATATCGAAGCGGAAGCTCCGTACTGCTATTGATATTGAAGATGTTAGGCGCGAAGTGATGATAATGTCAACGTTGCCGGAGCATCCGAATGTTATTAAGCTGAGAGCGGCTTATGAGGATTCCGAGAATGTTCATTTGGTAATGGAGCTGTGTGAGGGTGGGGAGCTTTTTGATAGGATTGTGGCCAGAGGGCATTACAGTGAGAGAGCAGCGGCTGGGGTGGCCAGGACGATAATGGAGGTTGTCAGAATGTGTCATCAGAATGGTGTTATGCATAGGGACTTGAAGCCTGAGAATTTTTTGTTTGCTAATAAGAAGGAGAGCTCTCCGCTTAAGGCTATTGATTTTGGGCTCTCTGTGTGTTTTAAGCCTGGTGTGTTGATTTTGTTTTGGTTCCCGTTTCGTTTCTTTTTTCCCCTTTGAGTTGATTTATTAGCTGGGTTTTCGTCAAATTCTGGGTTTTGAGTATGGGGGGTGGAGATGTTTGTTTTTTATGATTATTTTTTATGTGATTTTTAAAGTTTTGATTTTGGCTGTTTTTATTTTTTTAAAATTTGATATTTGATATTTGGTTTTGAATGATAACAAGTTTTTTATTGTCTTGAGTTTGAACTTTAGGATTCCAGAATTCTGTTTTCCTTTTGTAGGATTCTTCTTCAGGTTTTCTGGTTCAGTTTTCCAATTGTTTGAGGAATTTTGATATTTGCTGAACCTGAGTTTGGTTGATTATGTGATTTTTTAGAATATATGTTGCAGGGGAGAGGTTCTCAGAGATTGTGGGCAGTCCATACTACATGGCACCAGAGGTGTTGAAGAGGAATTATGGGCCAGAAGTCGATGTATGGAGTGCTGGAGTGATTCTTTATATCTTGTTATGCGGGGTTCCTCCATTTTGGGCAGGTAATTTGTTGCTTGATCGAGTTACTATATTATGTTACTATACTTGGTTTTTGCTGATAATTTTGTCTACTTTTGGTTGGATTGCTATCATCTTTGAATTTCTTGTGGCAGAGACTGAACAGGGTGTTGCTCTAGCAATTTTGAGGGGGGTGATTGATTTCAAGAGGGAACCATGGCCTCAGATTTCAGAGAGTGCTAAGAGTCTAGTTCGGCAGATGTTGGAATCAGATCCCAAAAAGCGGTTGACTGCTCAACAGGTTCTTGGTAAGTCCCCATCAATTTGTTGTGTTCATATGTTATTTTCCACCTTCCCGTTATAAGACAAAGCTCAATTTTGATGTAAAGCAAAAATGCTATGTGGCTATCTTATGCGAACCTGCAGTTGATCTGGCTCAGGTTTATGGATGTTTGTGTGTGTTTGCATGCATGCGTGCAAGGGAGGGAGAGATCTATTTGGCTATTTCCTGCCCTTTTTTTTTTTTTGGAAGTTGAGAAGGTCTCTTTTTACTATATTTGTACTGCTTCATGGGAAACCACTCAGCCTACAGTTATTGAACTTTGTGCAACGGTTATTCCTAGGCCCTACCACGCCTTTCATGGAAGTTTGATTATATATGGCTATGGAAATGAGCACACTTGAACATCTAAGTGAAACAAGTGTATACACAAGCATATGCTTGCACACTTTTTGTTTCAGCTTTGGAAATTCACATTATCATCAGGACATAATTTGTTCAAGTAGTTATCTGTCTCTTTTGCTGCGAGATTTACTTTCACCGTTTCACTGGTATGAGCATGGATAGTTTTGCTGAATTAACCGTATTATTTCCCTTCCTTTATTTGGTAGAACATCCCTGGTTACAAAATGCAAAGAAAGCTTCAAATGTTCCGTTGGGTGATATTGTGAGGGCACGGTTGAAGCAGTTTTCAGTGATGAATAGATTTAAAAAGAGAGCCCTTCGGGTAAGCATCTGTGACTGATTTAAATATAATTTTTCAGATGATGTTTTATTGCAATTCATTAACAGTTGTGGGTGTTTTGCTTTTTTCAATCAATGGCTGTAGGTAATTGCAGAACACTTATCTCTTGAAGAGGTTGAAGTAATTAGAGATATGTTCAAATTGATGGACACTGATAATGATGGGAAAGTCTCATATGAGGAACTGAAGGCAGGACTTCGGAAGGTTGGTTCGCAGTTGGCAGAGCCAGAGATGAAGATGTTGATGGAAGTGGTAAATTCCTGTTATACTTAAGTTCATCCAGAGGATTGGAAATTGCTTCATGTTTGTTTATCAGTCTAATGCTGGACTGCTATACTTTTACGCGAGAGATTTTATGTTTTTGTTGGCTACTTTTGAATTCATAGTCTTGCTACATGCATCATTAGCACTGTGCTTGGATGCATTCCATAATTTTTGATTCTTTGTTCCCTGAAGATGCAAATAGAAATTGGATTTTCCATTACTTCTTAAATGGCAGGTTTGAATTGCAGTAATGGTATATTGAGTTCTCAATTTTGTTTGCATTCTTATCATCATCAGTAATATTACCTTCTATTCTTTATTTAGGCTGATGTTGACGGGAATGGAGTACTGGATTATGGAGAGTTTGTTGCAGTAACTATTCACTTACAGAAGATGGAGAACGATGAGCATTTCCGTAGAGCATTTATGTTTTTTGACAAAGATGGGAGTGGATATATTGAGTCAGATGAGCTGCGGGAGGCCTTAGCAGATGAGTCGGGTGAAACTGACAATGCTGTATTGAATGACATTATGCGTGAAGTTGACACTGACAAGGTTTGACTTCTGAGCTTAAAGTTTATAATATGCAAGTCTACAGTTATTTCACTTTTTTTAAAAAAACACTTTAATAGCATGTTGGATTAGAACAAGAAAACAACATTTAAAAAAAAAAAATTACTGCAATTTTCAGCACTAAGGTGTTGGAAATGCTGCAAACTGGTCTGAAATCAAGGCATGCTTGGAATGTTTTCTGCACACAACACTTTTGTCTCTTGCTTTCAAATATTCATGCTAGTTAACATATGCACATATTGTTTTCAGATGCTCAATCTTCTTCATGTTTTCCTTTTCCAGGACGGGCGTATCAGTTATGAGGAGTTTGTTGCAATGATGAAAGCTGGAACTGACTGGAGAAAGGCATCTCGACAATATTCAAGGGAGAGATTCAAGAGTTTGAGCCTTAACCTAATGAAAGACGGCTCACTTCAGCTTCACGACGCAGCTACTGGCCAAGCTATTGCCGTCTGATTTGGAGAGTGCATAGACATCGCTTTGCTTGAGACCGTCTGGCTGTTTCTTTCTTTTCATACCAATACAATCTATTTGCAAAGAAGTTTGGCATCTTGGGTTTTCACAAAATTTGAGTTTTAAGTTCAAGAATTGAGTTGTGGTGAGACTTGGGGGAGATATTCTTCAGTTAAATTCATCAGACTTTGCTTGGATTTCGGATGACATGAAGTTTGCCTAAGCATAAGATGAAAGTACTGTACATCGGCTATGGTTCTCACTTTGCAGCAGCTGCTGAAGATCGTAAAACAGTTATGTTCTCTGATTCTTTGTTCCAGTATTTTCTTGTATATAAGTCTGGTTGGAATGTTGGCGTTTGATGATTTACTTTAGTTTTTGTACTTCTATACTTTGTATATGAATTTAAGAGCAATTTTCAATTGTCGTGGTGCGTTTGATATAGTTTTTGAAATCAAAGAATATAAGAGATGTGAAAATAAGCGTTGGCGATTTTTGAAATATGGGGTTTGAATTTTTTATACAACTTTTTTTTTTTTTAAAGTTAAAAATGAGTTTGCGTTTGGTAGTGAACATAAAATTATAAGTTATGAAACAAACGTTAGAGTATAAATTAATATAAAAAAAATAATAACATGTTATGAGATTATGGTTTTATAAGTGTTAATATTAGCATAAAAAAACTTGTTTAACAGAGTGTTTTAATACTAGCGTAAATGATGCGTTTGACAGAGCGTTTTAACACTCAGCTCTACCAAACGTACCCTGAAACATTATGAATAATACATATCAATGACATGTTTTTTAACGTCTTATTATAATGATGCATTTGATAAAAAGTATTGTTCGGAGAGTATAAGTTAGCTTATAAGTTATGAAACAAATGTTAGAGTATAAATTAACGTCAAAAAATAATGTAGTATTATGATATTATGACTTTGTGAGCGTTAGTGATAGCGTTAAAGAACGCATTTATTGTAATGTTTTAACGCTAGTGAAATGTTTCCCCAAACAAACAAGAGTCTAAATGTTCAAAATTTATAATTTGATATTTATGTCTTTTAAACTTGTATTTCCATAATTTGAATAAAATTGTTAGAAACAAATATAATAAAACAGTTAACCACAGGATATAGGCAAATTTTTGGGTGCAAACTTAATTAGGATATAAGGGTTTGTTTTGATGTTATGCTCATCGTAAAAGTCATTTATATAAAAAAAAATCCAATTAAATTATAAATTAAGTGTCAACTGGTAATAACAGACATACCAATTTTTTTAAAAGTCACTGACTGTGAGTTTCATTCAGCTAAGCATCAAAAAGTAAAAACAAACAATACAAATTCATCCAGCATTTTACCTATATGTACGCGAATTCAATTAAAATAAAACGTTCTTTTTATTACAAATAAAATTTTCAACTTTAAAAGTTATTAATATTTATATTATAATTCTTAAGAATAAATATTTTGTTGACGGACGATTTTCGTCTCATGGGTAGTTTCGAGATAACACACCCGAGACAACATTCATTCAACCTTGAATTTGTTTGGTTATGGGGAGTCCAAAAACAATTTAGTATTGTTGGTAAATATATGTCATTAAACAGTAATATAATCATGCAAATCAAACGGATCAAACTTCCAATAATAGATCTAGATGCAAAACCCTAAAACCAGAAAAACTTAAAGACTAAACCTGGAAATTGAGATTATAGAAACAATCCAAGTCGAGATGATCTCTGTCCTTAAGAACTTATTGGCTCCGTCACGGGTGCTTTACGGATTCGTTTTGCCAACGTTCTCCCAGGATTACTCGGAATCTTCTTGTTCAAGGAGCACTCCTTAACAAGTGTGTGAACTAGGAATAATGGTGGATTCTCTCTCAAAAAACAAAGGAAAACAATGTCTCTTGCTTAACAAAATTCGGATATCTTTTTTTATGTTTTGGAAATCAAGCCTACTTATATAGGCATGGAAGGGTGCCAATAGGGCACCCTTTGGGATGGAGGCAACAACCCCCAAGGGTTGTACCCCTTACAAGCACCCAATCCAACAAAAGACAGAAATACCCTTAATGAAGAATTTCCTACAATCCCCCACAATTCTTCAAATACACGGAGACATTTGAGAGAGTTACCATGAACTAAAGCTGCATCGAAATAGGTAGCTTTCGCCTTGAACCTTTCCTATTGAGTGACAATCGGATTTACTTGGCAAACCAGTGACCCATAGTCTTGAACTGTTCTGCCGTTGGTGTAAACCAAGACAATTGCCAACACACAGCTTTAATTCGACCATTTTCCCGTTCTACGGTTGTGTTCATTTTGGCCCTGAACAACGGTCCTGGATTCATCAAGCACTTTAGGGTAACCCGCCTTTAAAGGTTCCCATGGAAGCGGCCTCACTTCTTACTTGAAATAGGTGATCTGCTATGAAAAGGTAATCTGTCTTTACCCCCATTAGGACTCATCTCCTAATATAGTGATCATTAAAAGCCTTAGCTTATCCTAACCAATGACAGACAGCACTCAGCGTCATAATCGGAATGGGAAAGAGTACGGAACTCTTCAGTGCTTGTTTTGAATTGCACAAAGTTTCTGTTGTCCCTTTTGAACCTAGATCTTGGGATCTCCAGTCAACTAGGTTAGGTTTCCACAGTGACAATTCTTAGATTATAGGCTTCAAGCCCATTCCCCTCGATGACTTCTCAACTTGCTCTCGAGGTAAACCTTTAGTTAGTGGATCCGCTAGGTTTTCCTTCGACCTGACATAATCGATCGTTATTATGCCACTTGAGAGCAGTTGACGTATGGTATTATGTCTCCGACGTATGTGTCGAGACTTACCATTATACATTGTATTTTGGGCTCTCCCAATAGCCGATTGGCTATCACAATGTATGCTTATCGCTGGCACCGGTTTGGACCAACTAGGAATATCCTCCAGGAAGTTTCTAAGCCATTCTGCTTCTTCCGCTGTTTTGTCTAAAGCTATGAACTCTGATTCCATAGTAGACCGGGCAATACATGTTTGCCTCGAGGATTTCCATGACACAGCCGCATTACCAAGTGTGAAAACAAATCCACTTGTGGATTTGGAATCCACCGTATCAGATATCCAGTTAGCATCGCTGTAACCCTCTAGTACAGCAGGATATCTCTCGTAATGTAGGCCATATTTTGAAGTTTCTCTCAGATACCTCAAAACTCTTACTATGGCTTTCCAGTGGTTGTGTCCTGGATTACTCGTATATCTGCTAAGCCGATTCACAGCTTGAGCGATATCAGGTCGTGTGCAATTCGTGAGATACATCAGACTTCCGATGATTCTCGAATACTCTAGTTGTGATATGCTTGAACCAATATTCTTTGATAAATGAATAGTTAGGTCTACAGGGGTTCTAGCTACGTTTAGATCCCCTTTGATATATTTATCGAGTATCTTCTCAATATAATGAGTCTGTGATAATATATATCCGTCTGATGTCCTAGAAATTTTTATTCCTAGGATCACATCAGCTATCCCCATATCTTTCATATCAAATTTGCTGGATAACACGTTTTTGGTAAACTTAATCATTTCATGATTACTACCAATTATCAGCATATCGTCTACATAGAGACACACAATGACATATCCTTTTTGAGTTGATTTGGTGTACACACACTTATCACACTCATTGGTTTTAAACCCATTTGACAACATTTCTTTGTCAAATTTCTCATGCCATTGTTTCGGTGCTTGTTTTAATCCGTACAAGGATTTTACAAGTTTGCACACCTTCTGTTTTTGTCCAGGAACACTAAACCCTTCTGGTTGTTCCATGTAAATTTCTTCATCCAATTCACCATTCAAGAATGCTGTCTTTACATCCATTTGATGTATTTCAAGACCAAATATAGCTGCTATGGCTATGAGCATTCTTATCGATGTGATGCGAGTCACCGGTGAATAGGTGTCAAAGTAATCAAGGCCTTCCTTTTGTCTATAACCTTTTATGACAAGTCTCGCCTTATACTTATCTATTGATCCATCCGTTTTCATCTTCCTTTTGAATATCCATTTGTAGCCCAGCGGCTTACAACCTGGCGGAAGATCAACCAACTCCCAAGTATGGTTCTGTAGGATTGAATCAATCTCACTGTTAATAGCCTCTTTCCAAAGAGGTGCCTCCGGAGAAGTCACAGCTTCTTTATAACTTTGAGGCTCATTTTCTAACAAGTATGTTAGAAAATCGGGACCAAACGACTTAGACGTTCTAGCTCTTTTGCTACGTCTAGGCTCGATTGTCTCAGCATTTACACGTTGATTTGATTCTTGGTCAACTTGATCACTGTCATTGACAGTATCAACTGTTCTTTTGAGAGACCCAGTTATTTGTCTTTCCTTACAAGGAAATGTCTCTTCAAAAAATATCGCATTCCTTGACTCAATTATCATATTAGGATTGATGTCAGGAATCTCCGACTTGTGCACCAAGAATCGATACGCACTGCTGTTGTGAGCATATCCAATGAATATACAGTCAACAGTTTTGGGTCCTATTCTAACCATCTTAGGTTTAGGAACCATTACTTTGGCAAGACACCCCCACACTTTGAGGTATTTGTAGGAAGGTACGAAACCTTTCCACAATTCATATGGTGTTCTTGTCTAGTCTTCTGTGAGGAAGCTTGTTCAGAACGTAGTTTGCGGAAAGCAAGGCTTCCCCCCACAAGTTCTGGGGTAAACCCGAACTTGTCAACATGGCGTTCATCATTTCCTTCAACGTTCGGTTTTTTGCGTTCCGCAATTCCGTTCTGTTGAGGAGAATAAGGGCAGTGGTTTCGTGAATAATTCGTGCACAGAACAATATTCACCGAACGGTGAAACGTATTCACCACCTCTATCACTCCTGATTCTTTTGATTTTCTTGCCAAGTTGATTTTCAACTTCGCTCTTATAGTGTACGAAGCTTTCAATAGCTTCTGCTTTGCTTCTCAACAAGTACACATAACAGAATCTTGTGCTGTCATCGATAAAAGTGACAAAGTACTTTTTACCGCCTCTTGTTTGCACATATTCATGTCACATACATCAGTATGTACAAGTTCTAGCGGTTCAGAACTGCGTTCGATAGAATGAAATGAGGTTCTATGTATTTTTGCTTCAACACATGCTTCACACTTATGTTGGCTATCAATTGCAAATTTAGGTATGAGGTCCATGTTAATTAATTTACGCATGGTATCATAATTAACATGTCCTAACCTCCCATGCCATACATTTTGTGACACAAAATATAAGCAGACGAACTAGCTTTATTAATAGCACGATTAACAGTCATTACATTTAGCTTGAAAAGGCCCTCAGTTAGGTATCCTTTTCCTACATACATATCATTCTTAGTCATTACAAACTTGTCAGAAACAAATACAAGCTTAAACCCAGCCTTACTAAGAAGAGATCCAGAGACTAAGTTCTTCCGAATATCTGGAACGTGCAGTACATTCTTCAATGTTAGCTCCTTTCCGGATGTCATCTTCAGAACAACTGTGCCTTGTCCAACCACCTGAGAGGTAGACGAGTTTCCCATTGTCAGATGATCGCCGCCATCGACCTTCTGGTACATGGAAACATCTTGCTTTCTGCACAGATATGGCGAGTAGCCCCAGTGTCTACCCACCATTCTCTCGGATTCCCAACTATGTTGGCTTCGGTTACCACTGCTGATAGTTCCATCTCTGAGAATCATCAGTCAGCTGCTCGCCTTCAGTAACATGGGCCTCATATTTCTTTTTCTTGCCCTTGTCCTGAGACTTCTTGTTCCTGCAGTCCTTTGACATATGACCGCTCTTTCCACAGTTGTAGCATTTTCCCTTGAACTTCTTGTTCCCAGAGTCAGCTCCACTGTTCTTTTCTTTTTGCTACCCTTTGCACCTTCAATGATGTGGCCTTAGACTCCAGAGTCTTGTAGCTGGCCTTCTCGGACATCCTGTTGTCCTCCTCGATTCTCAATCGAACACTGAGGTCTTCAAGGCTCATCTGCTTCTTTTTGTGTTTCAGATAGCTCCTGAAGTCCTTCCATGATGGAGGCAACTTTTCAATTATGGCGGCAACTTGAAACATCTCACAGAGTTTCATCCCCTCATCCAGTATTTCATGAATGATCAATTGCAGTTCACCCAACTGAGACATCACCGTCCTTGAATCTACCATCTTGTAGTCCAAGAACCTACCCACGACAAATTTCTTTTGTCCGGCATCTTCAGTTTTATACTTCTCTCGAGAGATTCCCAGAGAATCTTCGCAGAAGTCATGCCTTGGTACACATTGTACAGGGTATTGTCAAGACCACCCAAAAGATAGTTCTTGCATAAGAAGTCTCCAGACATCCAAGTCTGTTCCCGCTCTTCCTTGGCCTTCTCAGATTCACCCTCCACAGGACCCGGAGGATCTTTGAGGAATTTTGCCAACTGGAGAGTTGTCAGGTAGAACAGCATCTTACTCTGCCATTGTTTGAAATTTGCCCCACCAAATTTCTCCGGTTTTTCTCCATGAGAGACCGGTACCGTGATATTTCCGCTAGCCATATGTAACTGGAAAATCAACAGGGTCAATTAGTCTACGAAAGACAAATTGCACAACGATCAACGAATGATCTTGTTCAAAGTGATAAACGATAAATGTAGATATATTTATTTCAATCAAGATTGGATGGAATTACTTGTGTAATATTACACTTTAAATTCTCAACCAATTATGCAACAATCAAACAATTTTCAACTTTATCACAATGTGTATGCTTGTGATAATTGAACAACCTAATAATAACTTAAATCTATACTTCCAAGATTAATGAGTTAACAGTATATGACTTACCAAGTTAATATTATTTAAGTTTGCAGTTTATAAGAATTACAGGACTATCTCGTTAGTGTCGCGTTTGTATCTACGTTCGAACGAGACTGTCCAGTGTGTGTGCGTTCGTGTTGCGTTTGATAACGCGTTCGAACGAAGTGTTTCCAGAGAGTTCACGTTCGAGTAGCGTTTGATAACGCGTTCGAACGTTGTGATTCCAGAGAGTTCACGTTCGTATAGCGTTCGTGAACGCGTTCGAACGGAATGATTCCAGAGAGTTTGCGTTCGAGTTGCGTTTAGTACGCGTTCGAACGTTCTAAGGCAGAAGGCTTGCGTTCGAGTTGCGTTTGAAGACGCGTTCGAACGTTCTAACGAAAGTTCAAATATTTAGCCTTCGCGTGCCTCGGGCGTTCGAACGCCCTACGGGTTTTTCATGCACAGTTCGTATTTTCCAGAAAATATTCAAACCCTAACATGCGAATTACTATCTAATAACATTAAAGCAATAAGTTCTTAAGATTGTTGGTAAATATATGTCATTAAACAGTAATATAATCATGCAAATCAAACGGATCAAACTTCCAATAATAGATCTAGATGCAAAACCCAAAACCAGAAAAACTTAAAGACTAAACCTGGAAATTGAGATTATAGAAACAATCCAAGTCGAGATGATCTCTGTCCTTAAGAACTTATTGGCTCCGTCACGGGTGCTTTACGGATTCGTTTTGCCAACGTTCTCCCAGGATTACTCGGAATTCTTGTTCAAGGAGCACTCCTTAACAAGTGTGTGAACTAGGAATAATGGTGGATTCTCTCTCAAAAAACAAAGGAAAACAATGTCTCTTGCTTAACAAAATTCGGATATCTTTTTTTTTATGTTTTGGAAATCAAGCCTACTTATATAGGCATGGAAGGGTGCCAATAGGGCACCCTTTGGGATGGAGTGCAACCCCCCAAAGGGTTGTACCCCTTACAAGCACCCAATCCAATCCAAAAGACAGAAATACCCTTAATGAAGAATTTCCTACAAGTAAAAGGTAAAAAAATCACACAAGTTGACAAGAAAGTTTTAACGTGGTTCGGCAGAGCGAATCTAACCTACATCCACGGGCACAAATGGTGGGTGTTGTTTTATTACCAGAACTAACTCGGCCGACCTGTTCCGAAAGAGGTCTGAACTATACTGAGCAGTTCAAAGAATGTTACAAGTGGTGTTCTTTCTCTCTTTTATTGCAAGTTTTGCTATCCCTCTACAAATGAATCTAACTTTCCTTTATATACTCAGAAATTACAATAGTGTTCCTCATACTTTATGACGTTCCTGCGTGGTCTCAGACTGATTGACGGGCTCTCTGCCCCAAGACTGTCGTCGCCGAAAGTAAGCCTGCCGCCTGACAATCTGTCACATCACTCTGCCTTCTCCACTGTCACATGCAACAATAATGGTGCCAGCCTATAAAGTGCTTTTGAACCGTGACACGTGCTGAAGGAAACTACAACCACTATGATCTTATGTCGGTCTTCAAGAGGTAGGTCAAGTGATCCGTCGAGCTTCACAAACTGTTACCGTCCTGACCCGAAATACCCGAATTCATCTGTTTACTCCAGAAGGCATGGCATAACTATAATCGAATTTCTGATCTAACGTGGTCGGTCTCGGTTCCGAAGTTGTCGGTCTCTGAAACTGTATTACGCCGCATCCTCTGGTCGGTCGTATTCAAGAAGCCGGACATGAGCTCCACGCGGGGTTGAAGGAGCGATATACATCCTATTAGGGGTGAACACAATTTCGGGTCAAACCGCGAACCGCACCAAACCGAACCGAACCGCGCGGTTTGAAAAAATATTAAAAATGATTTTGAACCGCACCGAATTGAACCGCAAATTTCGGGTCGGTGTGCGGTTTTGACCCATGTCAAACCGCGAACCGCCCAAACCGCTAATTTTGACTCGAACCGCGACCCGAACCGCCTAAATCGCCGACCCGCGTTCAAATTAAATATTATTTTATATTTTTCTTCTTCTTTAATTATGAAAATTAAGATATTTAATGATCATATAACAATATGTAATGAATAAATGAAAATTATGTAATTTTTTCTTCAATTATAATGTGAAAACACACAAAATTTTCTTAAAAAATTTATAATCCAAACCGCCGACCCGAACCGCCCAAACTGCTAAACCGCCAACCCGAATCGTCGCGGTTTTCATTATCAAATTTGCAGTTTCGTTTTCTAATTTCCCAAACCGCCAACCCGCGCGGTTTGAAGTAAAAAATGAAAAAACCGTCTCGAACCGCACCGCGAACACCCCTACATCCTATGACCCATGGTCCTCCGGATGAGGTGAATTTCTTTATCTGCCCTTACCGAATTGTATAAAAGACTTAGCCGCAAAAATCTCCATCAATATATTTGTTTTATTTTCCTGTATAACCATTGGGTGCTTTTCATGAATAATTGGGATATGCTTTTCCGTATGAACAGTGGTATGGTCAATGATTTTTTTTTTTTGAATCATGGGAAATTCCACCATCAAATCAATTTTTTCGGGTTTAAGCGGAATAGATAAAATCTCCGACTGTCTCAAACTCTTATATGAAACGCACTCTCTAAATTCGAACTCAAGACTTAAAGATCAGACCCTGAACTCTATACCACAAAGCCATGACACTTTATTGAGATTCTGCATCTTCAATGTGGCTATAATATATTCAAAAACAATATTAGAATTATATAGATGTTTTGTGAAGTTAAGTTACCCAGTTTTTTTAATTAATTAATTTAATTTGATTATTAGTGTGACTTATCAACGATCATTAATTACAGAGTGTTGTTCAAATAAAGGATAAAAAATAATGGGCCAAAAGCCCATCAAGCCAATAGATCCACACATTCTTGAAATGGTCGAGGCCCATTAGCTCTCGACCCACAAGAGAATTTTCTCTTACAACCCACAAGCAACTGGGCTCACACTTGATGAATCCAGCTTTAATAAGGTCTATTGATAACCGTCAGATCCCTTCTTCTTTCATTTTTTCCGTTACCCATCCAACGGTAATTATTCCCGCCACTTCCCTTTCTCCGCCCACCAGGCCACCACCCGTTTATAATATTACAAATTAAAAAAAAAGGGTTAAGGATTTAATATTCCAAGGAAGAAATGGGCGTCGATTATTACAACATACTAAAAGTGAACCGCAATGCCAAAGAAGATGACCTGAAAAAGGCTTACAAAAGATTGGCCATGATATGGCACCCAGACAAGAACCCTTCGTACCAAAGAACCGAAGCCGAGGCCAAATTCAAGCAAATCTCCGAAGCCGACGTCTTAGGGTCTGTTTGGTTCAACGGAGGGGAGGGGAGGTGAGGGATTTTAATGGAGGGGAAGGAAGAGGAGGGGAGGTGAGAAATTTTAATTAAATATATGTTTGGTTCAAAGGAGGGGAGGGGAGGGGATGTGAGAGTTTTTAATTAAATATATGTTTGGTTAAAGAAGAGAGGAGAGAGATTTTAAAACTAATTTACTATTTTATCCTTATAGTATTTTATAAATAAATTTAAAACAATATAAGCTTATATTATCTTTAAATTAAACAAATAATAAAATTAAAATTAAAAGCTCTATATAATACGTGTTATTAAAAATAAAATAAAAACAAATATAAGATAAGAGAATAAAAAGAATTGAATGGTGAAGCAAATAAAAGAATTCAATGCATTTAATATTTAATTGCTCACTTTCTCTCCCCTCCAAAACCCCCCACTTTTGGAGGGGAGCAAAAATTGGCTTAGGAGGGATTTTGCTCCCCTCCCCTCCCCTGCAAAAAATTGAACCAAACAACCATTATTTAAAATAATCCCTCCCCTCCCCTCCAAAACCCACCAACCAAACAGAGCCTTAAGCGACCCACAGAAGCGACAGATCTACGGTTTGTACGGCGAGGAGGGTTAGAATGATAGGAGGTTTTCTGGGGGTGGAAAGGAATGGTGTGGTTCCCTTCTAGTTAAGGTTTGGGTTGCCGTCTAATTTGAAAGATGTGGGCCTGGGCCTGCATTGTTCATAATTCTCACTATTTGGCCTTTGCCATAATTTCGTTTGTGAAGATAAGGTGGTGAGAAAACACAAATTTTATTTTTTATTTTTTTTTCTCTCTCCAAGATTTAATGAGAAAATGCTTGGTTGGTTTGGTTTAGCTCTCCAAAATTCGAATGTACGTGGCAAATTAAATAAAACTAGTTAGGAATTTGAAAACCATTTGGCCAGGCCACAGAAGCCATGTCTATTCTCTTTTGTCTTAAGAAGAGGTGAGATTTAATTGGCAATTAGAACAGACCAAACAGGCAATGTGAAGGACTTTCAATTCCAATTGCTAGAGACACGTATTCATATCCATGGAGACGGAGTGGTACTTCCATTTCCCCGTTCTTCTTGCTTTTAGGTTTTTGATTTTGGGTTTGGGTTTATGGAGTTGTTAAGGGTTTTGGTTTTATATATATATATATATGACCCTAAATGCAATGAAAAGCCAAACCCACAAAGTGACAACTAAATACAAACGACTAAACTTCATGATTTTTAAATAGAAAGTTTTGTTCTCCTGCAAACCCTAATTAGTAATTACACAATTTGTAGTTACAAAAGATTCGTTTCTGTGAGAAAAACAGAAAGCGAAAGCGAAAGTGAAAGTGAAAGGCGATTTAGGCACTTAGTAATTTTTAGTTGAATTATTAAAAATACTAAAAGAAAGTGAAGGGTCTAATAATCAAATCAAATGTATAATAAAGGAAACTTTCCACTAGCACATTGCTGTTTATGCTTTTTTGTTGTACCCATCGAAAGGCAATTTCTTTAATTTCTTCTTTAAACGTTTAAAACTTTTTATTTTTTTTTGTGCTTTAGCTGATTGATGACTAATCCAAAAGGACAAATTAAGATAAAAAGCTTCATTTTATTAATTTAATGTGGACGACAAGTATATATTTCAGAAGATTACAAGTACATAGATACATCCCATTGAAAACTATATCTAATATTTTATTATATGGTTAGAACGATTTATATAAAGGTAGCAGAAAATCTATATATTGTAAAGCAAATCATGTGGCTGAGTTGGGTTTCATTAAATTTAGTCTTTGGAAGAGTTAAAAAATGGGGACCATGTAGACTCAGGGGGACATGTACCTGCCGAGTGCCGACTAAGGACATGGACAAGTTTAAATTTAATTTGCCAAAAGTAACTTCAACATCCCATAAAATAGTCCATGAACACTTTTTTTTTTTTAAATAGTTGAAAATTTCACTATTAATTTATTTTTCCGAGCTTAAGCGGAACAGATAAAATTATCGGTTGTCCCAAGTTCTTCAAGAAATGTACTCTTTGGATTTAAACTCAGATACTGAAAGTTAGATCATAAATCATACACTACCAAATCATGCACATTGAGGACCATGAACACCTAACATACAAGTCAGTTATTGTTCTTTTTATTATATTTTTTGGGTCTCCTTTGAAATTTAATTATTGGGAACATTGTTTTAAAAATTAGATAGATATTTGAATCGTTGATCTAAAAAATTCAATGGGTAATTGGTTCAACAGGTTGAACAGTTACAGAGTCGGTTGAAGTCATAAATAATTTTATTTAATAAAAAATTAGAAGGAAAAAAATATAAAAATTACACTATACATATATAAAATAATTATTATTAATTTTAACAATCTATAACATCCAAATAAAGTAATTTGAACTAAAAAATAGTTTGAAACTCTTGTAATTAAAACAAAGTCCAAAATCGGGCAGATTCATCGGTTTTGACTGATTTTTTACATGATCAATTTTTAGAAATTTTGCAT
The DNA here is from genome assembly GCA_019454045.1 of Zanthoxylum bungeanum. Classification (NCBI taxonomy): domain Eukaryota; kingdom Viridiplantae; phylum Streptophyta; class Magnoliopsida; order Sapindales; family Rutaceae; genus Zanthoxylum; species Zanthoxylum bungeanum. Next base: position 495 of record SKCR01007914.1, on the reverse strand, counting down.
ACCGCACTCAAGATTGATTCCCGATTCAACCAATCAATCTGATCCAATTTATGTATATATTTTTCTACCCACCGGAATCATATATATTAAATAACGAATAAGCTAGTCAGCCATGTGAGCCAAGGAGCTCTGAAATTTTAGTATCATCAAATATTATGGTCCACAAAAGATGAAGATTTTGGCAGTGTCAGCAAGCATATAGCCAGCCGACTCTTGTTCAATTTTGTTCCCTCTTTAGGCATGTTAATAGATAAAGCGTTTCTCTGCACCATACATCTCTAAAATTATTGCAATACGTTATCGGTATCACTCACTTATTTCTATCTTCTTTTATTTTCATAATAAATATATTAAAAAAAAATGTTTGCATTTATTTCAAGCCAAAATACTTAGATATAGTCGTTACATGACTCTTCTTTCATATACTTAGGTTTTCAAGATTATATTGGTTAGTGCATATTTACTCATTATGGTTATATTTTCTCCGCGTAATTT
>SKCR01007913.1:0-24222 GCA_019454045.1 Zanthoxylum bungeanum | reverse complement strand
TATGAGTGAAATTGATGTGTTTTGTAGGTCAAAATAATATCAAGACTTAATAGATTCAATGAGTGATAAAAACGGAAAAATACGAAACAAATTGAGCCTTATTTCAAAGTGAAAACCCGTGTCCCGACGTGTAGCAGAACAAAATTTACACATAGTGTGCATTAGTATGGCGCATCCAGACATTGGCCATGGTGAGTCGTGACACGCCAATGTTGGAGATGAATTTCGTGACGTGTGTTTAGTACGTCGCAATGTGGAAGGTGCATCCCTAATTTATCCCGGATATGTTTTTTAATAAGGAACGTCCCCCAAAACCTCCTATGTAAGCATAAGTTCGTCCCAAAACCTAAGAAAAGTCTCATAATATATTTTGGTGTCTCTATAGTATAGAAGAATGCCTAGAGCAAGACAAGCACGAGTGTTTCAACTGGTGCTAGAATTTGAAAGCGAAGATTGTAACGAGAGTTTGATTAATCTAAAATTTAATTTCAAATGATTTTGAACTGCTTAGGTGTTCTTCTATTCCCATGGTATTTTGCTTCACAATATCATGGTATATAGTACAAGTAATATATAAAAATATTGATCACACGAGAAATTATTATTAATGTCAAAAACTAAATTGTCACAATTAGTCTAATAATTATGAAAGAATAGTTATTAACTGAGTGTAATAAAGTAAAAGTAAGTAAATTTAAACACACGAAGTTAAAAAGATAAGAAAAACCTAGAATCACAATTTCCCAATAATATTCTCTTAAATCAATCTCTTCTTTATAACTGATCAATTATGAAGAATTATTAATCTAGAATACAAAATTATCAATAAGCATCTTCCGATGGTCGAGTAGAAACATCCAACTTAGTTCAATTACTTATATTCCTATGATAGTTAATCTAAGTCAAACTCATTACAATCAAGTTCTAATTATGGCTACACATGCCCTGCATATATATCATTATCCTGAACGGAAATCGATTCTATAAATACGATCACACGATATCAATTCCTAAAGCTAAGTTAAAAATCCATTTTTCAAGTTCATTAGGGTTTACCACAACTATCCTATTGGTGATCAAGTAATAGAACATATTAAGAATACAAAATGATAAACAATCCACATAGAAGATCACAATCAATCATAAAGAGATTCAATTAATAAAAATTCATATTGGGTTCCATTACAATCCTAGAACGAGATCTAATTCATGATGAAGAAGATAAAAAAAAACATCATGGTATTCAACATAACAAACATAAGCAAAAGAATAAGAAAATAGGGATGAGGAAGACAAATCTGAAAAAAAAATCTTCAATTTCTGAAATCTCTAATCTTCTCCTCTTGATTCTTACTTGATCTTATTGTTCTTTTTATGTTTAGAGAGTGTTTTGGCATCAAAAGAGACTTATTTTCATCCCCCAAAAATATATGTGAAGTAAGCCTAAACTTTTCTTTAACATAAATATCATAAAAATCAAGTTTCCTATTCAATTTCGGAGTTATCACATTGATGGCATGTCACAAAGATCTTAGTGGCGCGCCATAGACCTTTTCCAACTAGCTGGAATGATTTTGAACTGCTTAGTGGTGCGTCTGTGTCACGCCACTATTGACAGTGCAAAATTATCAATTTTAAACTCGATTTTGGCTAAGAAGGTGTCTGACTCAAGCTTTGACATAACTTTAAAATTATAGATAATTCAATCTTCTATGATTTTGAACTACTTAAGCGTTCTTCTATGCCTATGGTATTGTACGTCACAACGTAGAAAGTGCATCCCCATTTCATCCCAGATCCGATTTGTCACAAGGAAAGACCCCCAAGACCTCATATATAAGCATAAGTTCATCCCAAACCTAAGAGAAATCTCATAACATATTTTGTAGCCTCCAGAGCAAGGAAAAAATGAGTGCTTCAACTGGTGTTGAAGTTTGAAGGAGAATACTGCAACGAGAGTTCTTTCCTCCATTTTCTCTCTAGTAGATCTTTTACGAGTGCTTTTTTGTATCAATAATGATAAGCATGAGTTTATTGAATATTATGAGTAACTAATTTATTAAATCTAGGGTTGTAATGGATCTCGAGCTTGTTTAATTTTTATTATGCATTTTTATTCATTTGGGTTTGTTATTTATTATTTATTATTCTCTGCGTTTTGATGTTTATTTTATTTGTTTGACCAATAATATAATAGTATTGGTAAATTCTTAGGAACTCGACGGAGGGAATTTAGATTATCTGTGGGAATAATAACGTGTGATCTTATTCGTTGAATAGATTTCCTTGTAGGATAGACATATACCTCAAGGGAATATGTAGCCAAGATTGGAACCCGATCTTAATGATTTTGGTTTAATTTAATTAACATAGACATATAGTTAATTGATTTATTCTGAACATATTTACATGACCATTGAAATAGGCTTGTGAATAATTTATTGTTCTAGGTTAATAATTAGTAATGACAACCCAACTGAATGGAAAATGCTTGGACTCATTGCGTGCATGTTTAAGTGAAGTTATAACCTTAGGTTTTTTCGCGCATAAAGTTTAAACTACAAAATTATTATTTGTTATCTATTTAATCTTTCAATTAAATTTTAGATTAATCAATCTCTATTTCAACCAATAATTTAGTTTAAGTTAAGTAGGAAAGTCTTAATATTAGTAAGAAATATTAAGTTCATGTGGGTCCGACATCAAACTAATAGTAACTATATTACTTGAGTGATATGTGCGTTTGCATGCTATATTTATAAAATCACGAACAAGTTTTTGGCGCCGTTGCCGGGGACTTAATTTGTTTTTCTTTATTAATTTTAAGACATCAATCTACATGTTTAGCTAAACACTACTCCCTTTTTCTTTTATCTTTTTTTTATTATTATTTTTCTTTTATTTCAGGTGATCGAAGTAATGGAGTACCATTGGTTGATGGAGGCATTAAGAGTTATAAGAGGTGATGTTAAACCCCATGTCGGTGAGACACAATCTAATTCTCTAAGGCCTATTGTCCTGGCTAAGAATAATCAATGTATGTCAAAGAGAAGTAACGCGATGTATGCTCAAGCCTTTCAGAGCACAATGATGAGATGTGAGATATGTGGGGGAAACCACCCGAGTGATCATTGCATGTTAAACTATAATTTAGGATGGAAAAACCATCAGCATTTTACATGACATAACAATAAAGGTCTTGCATATCCCACTGAACCATTATATCCCTTATACCTACTCCAAGCTCAAAACTTCCCTCAATAACCAAAACCACCATTGAAGCACTTGATTATGCAGATAACCAAACTGAACGAGGAAATTGCGAGGAATATCACTAGATTGGAAGCAATGATACAAAGACAGACGACACCCTTGAACATGGAATTTGGCAACTTGAACCAAATGCCACAACGATCTTTCTCAAATAACACAAAAGACAACCCCAATAGAGAATGGAAAGAATTCGGTAATGTCATATCAGTCTGCCATGAGGAAGCACAAGTAGATGAGTCACCCATAACCTCCACATCAACAAAGCAAGATGAGGGCAATAGACTATAATATTAAATGATGCCATTTATGATACATTTACTCTGCATTCTCAAACTGACAATCTTGGAGCATGCATTGTGCAAATGTCTGATGAAAAGCTTGGCGAAGAATTTCGAAGGTGCATCTATTGGGATGTGGTGGAACAATGAGTTAGGCAAGATCAACTGTGTGAGCCTATTGAATATCTCATGACACAAGAGGACACATCAGAATATGGGGAAGCTAGCATCATAGATACCACCGATAAACTTGACAGAATGGAAAAACCATTCAAAGTCAAGCATAATACAAGACCTCATGACCGTTTATCTTTGTATTCAAGACCCTTAAAGCTAAAATGTTAAAGAATGTGGCAAGAGCACAAAATGAAAAAAAGATTTATATTTGTCATATAATTTTAGAAGAGGTGCTTGAAGAGTAATGCTCATGGAATTGTCCTATATAGGAAACCCAAAGCCATATTAAAGCCTCATTGAAGGAAGATCTTCAGAGAACGTCTGGCTAAATATGTTAAATTTAGCGCTAGCGATGAGGCAACCCATGCGATTATTTTTTTGTTTTCTTTATTTTATTTTTGTGTGTTGTTTGCGTGTGTAATAGTTTGCACATGTATTTATATAGAAACTAGCTAAACCTACACAACCCGCACAGCTAAATTCTGACTAGCATGAGCTTGATCAAATCCATGCATAGTAGTATTGCTCCTCACTCTTTATTTCTTTACGCTTATCTTACATTAAGAACAATAGAAGTTTTAAATTTGTGGGTGTGTCCATGTTAGCGTTAGTTCCTGCTATTCAAAAAAATCGAAAAAAAATATAAGTCCTATGTAATGAAGCATAAATCTAATTATGAGTTTATTTTCTTTATGATGAAATCTTAGAAATGATAAGTGCCAATTGACTGTTATCCTATTCCTTGAGTAGGTGATCTAGGTTAGACTCATAAGCACTTAAAAGTAGGTTTCTAGTAATAAGAACCTAGGTAGTTGACAAAGTGACTAGTTGAGGAAATAATTTGAATATGAATGATCATTTGCTTATATATATATCTTTGTATGTAATTATTTATGATATATAGTATGGCTATAGTAGAAAAAAGATAAAGATATGTTTTGAAAAAAATGAAAATGAAAATAGCAGAAAAGAAAAATACTTTAAAAAAATACACCACCTATAATCAATAAAACGTGAACCTACTCATGGGTGAGTGTTAGGACACCATGAAGAGAAATGCTACCTTAAAGGGTAGGTGAGTCAAAAGATAAAGAAAAAGAGAAACCATGTCATATCGAGCTTAATAGGCAAATGCATAACACTTTTGATATATATAGGTTGGTTTGACCCATCAAATCCTAATTTTTGAGATGAAATCACCAAGTTGACTTACTTAGGAATTGAGTTGTGATTGTACCTTTACACACACTTGAGTCTAACTTAGATGAGATATACAAGAACTTGGATTTAAGTTGTGTTGGGTACTTTGAAGGTCCCTTGATTTTATTGGTAGGCATTCATTGAGGACGATATTATGTGTAACTATCAAGACCATTTTATGTGTTTTCTTTATGTTTGCATGATTCCATGTGTGTAAGAATGACGTTTGTGGGCGTCGTCGATGTAAACCCTCACGAGACTACAACTTGTCCACTAGGGTCGTCTATTGGTTTAAAGGCTTGCTACAGATGCTGAATGCAAGCGTGATCCCTACAAATGTGGCTAGGTTAATTAGTTTTTAGTTTGTTTATTTTATTTTATTTTATTTTTTTGGCTCGAGGAGTAGCAAAATGTTAAGTTTAGGAGTGTGATGAGCAGCTAATTATATATATATATATATATATATATATATATATATATATATATATATATATATATATCCATCCTCTTTATCTTAATGCTTTATTGGTGATTTCGAGCTTTATGAGCGAATTGAAGTGTTTTGAGTGCTTTTTATAGGTCAAAATAATATCAAGACTTAACAGATTCAATGAGAGATGAAAACAGAAAAATATGGAATAAATCGAGCCTTATTTTAGAGTAAAAATATGATTTGAGACGCGTAACAGAACAAAATTTGTATAGAGTGTGCATTATTGTGGCGCTTCGCAACGTTGGTTGTTGGGTATATGCCTTAAAACCAATCATGTCATACGGTTCAATGGTATTTTCCTTATGTAAATATAATCTTATTATTAGTTATAAATTAGTTTATGATTAATATAATGACAATCTTATAACTTTTTGCATTTTTTCAATTATTATCACATAGTTTATACAAAATACGATTATGTGATGTATAACGTATCGAGATTCTATTTGCAATGGATTGTAGATATGAGTACATAGTTTTGATTTAAATACATCTGAATATATTCCCGGTTGAGGTGATGACATCAGCGATGATCACATCACATTACTGATATATTTTGTATGCTAACATTAATCAGTACTTGATACTGATATTTGGGTGACGGCCCTCACGTCACAACAGCATGAACATAAGTAATACGTTTGAGAAATATATTACTGAATGTTGTTAGGGTTTATGCTCTAAGTGCCGATCCGGATCGTATTTGTGTCCGATTCATGAATACGAACAATTCATTTTTCCATAATATTACTTACTTAATGGTAGCACCTCTTGTTTTTATATAGGCATTCAATCTAATTACTATTAGATTGAAACTAAATCTGATTTAGTGATATGTATATATTAGACAAAGACACCAGGATTTACAACGTAGTGCGCAATTACAACGTAGTTTGTAATTGACATTGGGAAGCGTAACTATAAGTTTTATATTCTCAAATAAAGTTCCTCGTCAAGATTTACTCACAGGGATCGGTTAGTAAAATCCATTGAGACCAGTACATGTCGTATATCGAGACTTGGTCTGATTGTTTATCCCAATGAATCATGAGTATTGGGAGACTCGTATACATGTGTAGGTATTTATTTGATAAATACCGAACGACTCATCAAAGATTTCCTAATAGATAGTACACCAACATCAATAGGAATATTCTCGAGTCGAGTAGCATAGTGGTCATTCGACTTGAGATACCACTGTGGATATATGAGACATCCTCCACACTTTGATGGCATGTTCATTGGGTGTGGACTGATACTCATGATATCCTGTAAGTATCAGATAGAATCCGTCAATCCTGTGTATAGGCATAAGTATCTTGAACGTGTTTGTGATCTAGTAAATCCATGGTCGTGGTATACTTCGGAAGCGAGTTCCGAGTGTTATTAAGATATTGTAAATTTGAAAGTCGACTATATTATACCTTAGGGATTTGACGTTCCTATCTATATCCCCGGTATAATATTGATAGCATGTGACGGAGGGATTATACGTATGCAATGACCTCGACTTGCATAGTTTAGCGAGATTATCTATGGTCATCATAATTTAAGAGTAGGTGAATTATGGACACAAAATTTGATTCCGTGACGGATAAACCTAAACTTAGAGAGTCCCACAATATGAAGTGTACTCGTTTAGATCTTGGGCAACACGTTATGAATAATATAGATTATTCATAATACTTTATTGGATTAAATGAGTTAATTCAAATCGTTTAATCGGTTAAACGAAAATACATGCATTAGTGGATTTCGGTCAATTAATATTTAATGTGTATTTATATTTGATACAAGATTTGATTTGATACATATTAATTAATTGTCAAATGAGACTTTGACACATGTCATTAATATATGAATTTTTTATTTAATGTAAATAAAAATACATATATAATAATAATCGCATTAATTAATTATTTAGGCATTTAAATGTTAAATATCTAGATAATTAAATTTTATCAATATTACATAATTTTTATGTAATATGTTTGATTATAGTGGTTACATGTGGCATGATTCTTTTAAGCTTGAAGTATACAAATTGGATTTGTTAACTTAAAGCTTATTATTATTTAATTAGATCAAATTAACCAAATGACCAAAATGCCCCCTAAGTCGGTCATGGCCTATTTTTTAAGTTAAAAAAATTTTCTTTTCTCTTGCAATTTGGAGCCATGGATGAAACCTCCATAGACAAAAAGTTCCCAAAATTTTTTTGAAGAAACAAGGAAGAAAGTGAAGAAATCAAGAAAAATGTTTAAGGTAATTAAGAGATTTGAAGGTAATCTTCATAACTCTTAAACTTAGAAAGCTTGTTTCTTGTTCTTGATCATCTAGAATAGTTCTAGGGTTTCTTTTTTTTTTTCTTATATTTTGGGGCTTTTTGATTTGGAAGATGGAGTTGGAGGCTAAATGCATGTGTGAAGTTAGATTGAATGATATTAGTGTAATATTAGTTCAATTTTGTCATTTGATGACTTGTTTCCATTCTAGAGTGTTATGACTACTGTTGTAACTCCTAGAATTATTCTTGAGTTCTTCATTTGTGATGACTTTGGTTGGTGTAAGTATTAATTTTATTAATGTTGAGAACATTCGAATTTAAAGCATGAAAAATGATAATGGTTACCAAATCAGATCTGGAATTTCTGTGATTTTGGTTATGAAAAGTATGTTGTATAAATGTATTGGATGTATTTTGGACACTGGAACAATTTTCGAAAAAATTTTCGGAGTTGAAATATGCGAAAACGGTGAAAACTGACGTTGTCGGGTGAGTTTCGGGCTTACCGGGTGTCCGCTGTCCAAACAATGAATTGGTCACTGTTTGGGCAGCCTATGAACTACCCAATACTATTGGGGTTGACCTGGGCATCCCCATGTGTGTTGGTTGGTCGGTTCAGACAAAAATGTGTTTTATGTCATTTTCCGGAAAAACATTTTCGTAAAAGTTTCATAATATTTCCAACTTATTTATGTCGTTATTTGATATCGAATAAATATGTTTAGGTGAAATATGAATGAATTATTCATATTGGAAATTGAATAATTTATTTGGTAACTTTAAAAGTTTTTAAAGTTATGATTTCGCCCGAACAGTGCTTCCACATGCGCATTTGAGAAAACCCCAACAAAAATGGTATCAGAGCATGTTTGATCATTCATCCATTACATTTATCATGTTTGATATACGATATATAATTCAATTTTTATATTTGCACATGCATGTAATTTAGATGTTTCTTAATTTTTGGTTCTACGCTAACGAAAAATATAACGGAGATTTAATGGTTAAGTTAAGTTATGTTTTTCGAAGTAGAATTAAACTGTTGAGAAATTGATCTAGATTAAAATCTGCATTTGATGTAGAATAAAACCCTATTTAGGAATATCTCTGTTTAGACAAGGCATTAAAGTAACTAGTATTATGAATACTTGTTTCTTGGTTCGCCTTGTCAGTATGGATGCAAATGATTTCCTGATGCTGTAGTTGTATCGTGCCAAAGCTGTGCAGTTATGGCTGATGGTAGTTCATTTGCGCCCGTAGAACTTATACGATAAGAGACAAATTCAAGTGAAAGTGGAAATCCTGAACGTGCCAAAGCTGTCAGGACTACATCGGTAGCTTGAGTTTGTCACTAACAAGTGAAGTCTTGATACGCCTCCTTGTGAAAGTGCCAAAGCTGTCACAACGAGAAATGGTTAGAACCAAAATCAGGAGTCACAGTGAGTGTGATTGATAATGAGTTGTCTACTTGTGAATATACATAGGCGAGAACGTACTAAAGCCGTGAGTCAAAATATATTAATATGGTCCACTTCTCATTATGGAATTCAATTTAATTATTGGATTCCCATTTTCTGTTGGGGATTACGGTATTATGTAAATTATTGGGAGGCACTGCTGGGTTAAAAATCCATAACTAAGACAGTGTGTAATATTAAGAAAATTGTTGCTTATGTTTCCTCTATTCTATTGTGTATATAGAATTAAACTTCTAATCCACTGCATGCATATTATTTATATATATGTTTTCTGACTTTTCTTATGGTTTCAGATTTCTAAAATAGGTTCTAGATTAAGAGTAGGCTTGGATATTGTTAGATTAGTCAAAACCATCGGGAAATGTTGTTTTGCTTTTCTTGAAAAATCAAGATGGTTAGTGACTTAATTACTAAGTTACATTAGGTAATCTATATAGTTATCCGTTTTAGGATATAATTCTGTAGAGATAATAGTTTCTTTTGTAGTAAGAATTGACGTGAATTAGTTCATGTCTTGAGATTCTTGTCTGGCATTAAAAAAACCCATTAGGTATTTGTTTATCTAATGATGACGTTTCTTGGCTTTAGTGACTTTTAGATGTAATGTGTCTGACACAATTTGTTAATTAATTATTTACAATTGTTGTGAATAGTTGAAGGCAAATAATAAAGCTAAATAAAGGAGATGTGTATAGTTTTCTGTAAATAATATTGATTTTCACAACACGACAACTATAGGTATTGGATACTAGATCTATTGTCTAGTTATTTAAAATAGTGTTTAATGATTGTTTTGATATTTGATATCAGAACTTGTGACTATTAGATAATTACTTGTTCTTTATAAACAGTTGTTACATATTTTAATACGACTAGTAGTGTCATTAATGAAGAGATAAATATTAAGAATAATATTCAGTTAACTAAATAATTTAGAACAATGCTTTATGAGATTTTATGATTTAAGCATTAGATGCTTATTCTATATGGTAAAAGATAGTCTGATACGAGATCACACCACATATCATTATCCATTTAATGAATATTGTATTCGGGAATGTGATTAAATCTCATTTAACCGATGATCGTTATTGGACCATAGATTTATTAAACTAATACATTGGATGTATGTAGTTTAATGAATTATAAATTACCCCAGATAGTTTTCTTTACTTCGCAACTTAGTTAATGAGTTTTCATGACTTAGTTACATGTTTCTAAAAGAACACATATTGAACGTCTTGAATGGTTCTAGAACTTTTAATATGTTTTAGTTCAAAGACATTCGATCTGAAGTTTTGAAAACGATATCTTTAAAATTCATCATGAATCTTTGAATTGTTCAAAGATGTTTGATTCGATCAAACATATGAATTTATGGCAATTAGTTCTAAGATTATTCAATGAATATGATTCTTACTCAATATTATTCTTGTACGATTCCATCGTGATGGAATTAGTCAGTGAGAGAAATCGAATCCTATACGATTTGATTCGTTTGATAGTTTCAATACTCTTGGGGATATGCTCCAGAAACACCAATTCATCATTTTAATTAAGGTTCCATTTGTTTCTACAATTACGTATATGATATGTATAGGTAGAAAATTCGAATCTTGAAAAGTTTGAGATTTGAATCTTTCTTTTGTATAATGTATATATAATTAAAAGGTACTTGCGCCTCGTAGGTACAAGTAAAAGTTTATCATTTGTTCTATTTAATAGAATATTGTATTCTATTTGATGGAATATCTTTTCTACGATCCCAAGTAATCGAATTATTTTATTACTTGGTGTGTAACATTAGATGTTGACCATTGTAGAAAAGACTTGACTTATTGAAGTCAATTGTGAGAATGATAAACTATAAACGGAACTACATAATTAATAAGATGGAAAGACCCTTAGACATCTTCTATATAAGTCCAATAGGATGTCAGAATCATTTGCGAAGTATTTGATACTTAATGGTTTTGTTGTTTTCTTATCAAAGAAAATTATCATATAACTTATAGTGGGAGCGATACTTGGTATCGATTTCGGAAGTTAGCATTGTATCATAGATTTAAGTTTGTTCGTAGCTTACTACGATCAAGTTTTTGAACTTGATTAAGCTTTCTTTATGAATTGTTCATAAAATGTGCAAATTATTTGTGCAACAAAAGCATAGTGAGCTTTTTAAAAGTTTGACCTTTATAGTACGACAGTGAGAAATGTTATACTCAGCAATCTATCGTAGATTCTAGGGGTGGGCATTATCGAATTTCGATCGGATCGGATCGGATCAGACCGAATCCGAATCTGATCTGATTCGATAAGAGTTGATTTATTGGTTCGATTGGATTTTGAGTCATTATCGATCGGATCAGATTTGATCTGATAACTATCGAATCGAATCGGATTTATTCGATCCGATTTGATATTTTAAAGAATCAGATAAATTCGATTTGATGACTAATCTGAATCCGATAGAGCATCCGATTTGATAATGAATCTGATAGTGGATTCAATTTGATAACAGATCCGATTCGATAACAGATCCGATTCGATAAAATAGATTTGAATTTTAAATTATCTGATCCAATTCGATAAAATTATTATGAATTTTAGGGGTGTTCACGGTTCGGGTTTTTTGAAATTTTATTAGGCTCGATCGGGTCGGGTCAATGGAAAGTCGGGTTGTGGGTCGGGTCACAGGGAAGTGGAACCCGATCGGGTTCGGGTCGGGTCGGATCGTCGGGTCATTTAAAAAAATAATTTTTTAATGAATTAATTATTTTGAAATATAAATATTAGTTATTTTATGTCCAAAAAATTATCATATATATACAGTTTTAATACAAAAATGTAATAAACAAATGAAATAATAGTAAAAAGTTTAAAAATAATAATAAATATTTTAGAAAAATAATAAATATTTTAGAAAAATAATAAAAATTTTAGAAAAATAATAAATTTGTATGGGGTCGGGTCGGGTCAGGTCAATGGATCAAACTCGTTGCCTAACCCGAAAATTTTGGGTCGGGTCGGGTCGAAATTTTACAAATTTTTTTATGAACTCGGGCGGGTCGGGTCGGGTCGGTTGGGTCGGGTCGCTGGTTGACCCGACCCTATGGACACCCCTAATAAATTTACAAATTTTTAGGTCAATTTTTTGAATCAGATCCGTTATCGAATCAGATTTGTTATCAAATCGAATCTACAATCGGATTTATTATCAAATCGGAATCTCTATCGGATTCGAATCCGTTATCAAATCGGATTCAGATTTGTTATCAAATCGGATAAAATCTGATTCGATCCCATAGTTATCAAATTTATCCGATTCAATCTGAAATTCGACAAATGAACCAAAAACGATTTGATCGGATCTGACTCGATCCGATCCGTTGCCCAGTCTTAGTAGATTCTTAAAAAACTTGTCTCGAGTCGTACTAATTGAACAATTAAAGATCTTTTGGTTAATGTTGATATTAAACTATGATTTTAGCTATGAATGTAAAGTGGCATTTTTTGAATGATTTCTTTGAATAAGGGATCTATTGTGATTTCTTTGTTTGAAGAGTTCATTCTAGAATGGCCATGGTGTTTGTATTATGCTAAAATTACGGTTTGATATACTAGCTTATAGAGCCTATTGTAGACTCATATGAGCTTTCCAGAAATCTGTGTTCTCTAATTTTGATATCAGTCAGATTGTCTGATTTTATCAAAGCATAGAGAATACATATGTGATAGTAGGGTTAGTGGGAGCGTACAAATTCTTTCTTGTATTATATATCCTAACGACGTTATCATTATTAATGTAATAATGAGATGTTTGTGAGGTAAAATGTTTACTTAAGTCTTCTTTTCTCCGTGAAAGAAGTGAGAGTAGTCTCTGTTAAATTTGATATAAAGTTTTATATACGATATAAAACAAGAGACTTGTGAGATACTCTCATTAGTCATGAATTAGATATGATCTAATAAAGGACATATCAAGACTATTTGTGTGACAGTTAGTATAATTGTTTGACAGTTAGTGTGTCTCTTGTATATAGTTTTCATCTTTCATAAAGGATGATTCCTTTGTCGAAAGAGAAATTGATTAAAATGTCTAGACATTCATGCATCATTTGATGATGGCATAATGAATACTATATTATGTGCGATTATAGATATCGATTTAATCGTAATTTTTACGAGCTATTTTGATACGCTGTACACAATAGAATGTATCTTGAAACATGCTATTTGTTATCTTTGAGATATTAAGAGTGAGTTTTTTATTCATGGAGAATTTAATCCGCAACCATTAGGATCAAATTAGTTTTGAGTCTAATTATCACATTAGATGATTTATGTTATATAAAGTCAGAAAAGATACAGTGAGAGTGTCAGGGATGATTCTACTATGTTAGTGGAATTAGTTGTAACTTATGAAGTATTGACTTATGAAGTTACAAAGTGACTTTATATATTAGAAGTTTTAATATTAGTGTTGTGTTTGCGGTTGTCTGCATAGTATTTTAGATTTGATCCTTACATACATAGACAACTCAGTAGCTATAGAACAAAATTCATGTCGCATCTAAGTCATATTGATGTATAACTTAGAATCTACAAAATATGAATAATGCTGGCTAAGAGAAACGATTGGGTTTGTTGGACAAACTCAATATGTTATAGCGGACCTACTTGTTATTGCCTACCTCTTGAGTGCTAAGTAAACTCTTGAGGGCTATGAGTATGTGATACACATTAAGATGTGTATATGATACCGTGGACTGGCACTAGAGCAACTGAGAGAAATTGTTAGGGTTGGTGCTCGGAGTGCCAATCTGGATCGTATTTGTGTCTGATTCATGATTACGAACAATTCATTTTTCCATAATATTACTTACTTAATGAAAGCACCTCTTATTTTTATATACGTATTCGATCTAATTACGATTAGATTGAAACTAAATCTGATTTAGTGATATGTATATATTAGACAAATACCCCAGGATTTACAACGTGGTGCGAAATTACAACATAGTTTGTAATTGACATTGAGAAGTGTCACTATAAGTTGTATATTCTCAAATAAAGTTCTTGGTCAAGATTTACTCACACGGGTCAGTTAGTAAAATCCGTTGAGACTAATACATGTCGTATATCGAGACTTGGTCCGATGGTTTATCCTAATGAACCATGAGTCTTGGGAGACTCGTATAGACGTGTAGGTGTTAATTTGATAAATACTGAATGACTCATCGAAGATTTCCTAATAGATGGTACATCAACGTCAATAGAAATCTTCTTGAGTCGAGTAGCATAGTGGTCATTCGACTTGAGATACCACTGTGGATATATGAGACATCCTCCACACTTTGATGACAGTGACGTCACCGATCTATTTAGATCAAACCTCTGTCTGTTCGTTGGGTGTGGACACATACTCATGATATCTTGTGAGTATCAAATAGAATTCGTCAGTCCTGTGTACATGGCATATGTATCTTGAACGTGTTTGCGATTTAGTAAATCCATGATTGTGGTATACTTAGGAAGCGAGTTCCGAGTGTTATTAAGATATCATAAATTTTAAAGTCGACTATATTATACATTAGGGATTCAACGTTCCTATCTATATCTCTGGTATAATATTGATAGCCTGTGACGGAGGGATTATATGTATGCAATGACATCAACTTGCATAGTTTAGCGAGATTATCATTGGTCGTCATAATTTATGAGTGGGTGAATTATGTGTTAGGGTTGGTGCTCGGAGCTCCAATCCGGATCATATTTATGTCTGATTCATGAATACGAGCAATACCTTTTTCCATAATATTACTTATTTATGGTTGCACCTCTTGTCTTTTATTATATATATTCGATCTCATTCATTAGATTAGAACTAAATCATGTTTAGTGATATATATATATATATATTAGACAAAGACCCGATAATATATAATATAGTGCGCAATTACAACGTAGCTTGTAATTGACATTGAGAGGTGTCACTACTAAAAATATATTATCAAATTAAGTTCCCGGTCAAGATTTACTGACACGGGTCGGTTGGTAAAATCCGTTGAGACCAATACATGTCGTATGTCGAACTTGGTCCGATGGTTTATCCCAATGAACCATGAGTCTTGGGAGACTCGTATAGACGTGTATGTGTTTATTTGATAAACATTGAACGACTCACCGAAGATTACCTAATAGATGATACACCAACGTTAATCAGAATCTTCTCTGGTTGAGTAGCATAGTGATTCTTTGACTTGAGATACCACTGTGGATATTTGAGTTATCCTCCACACTTTGATGGCAGTCACGCCACCGATCTATTTAGATCAGACCTCCGCATGTTCGTTGGGTGTGGACTCATGCTCATGATATCATGTGTGTATCAAGATAGGATCCGCCAGTCCTGTGTACAGGACATAGGTATTTATTATATGATTAGCAATCTGTTAAATCCATGACTATGGTATACTTCAGAAATAAGTTCCGAGTGTTATTTAGAAGATTGCTAATAGATACGTCGACAAGATTATACCTATAGAGATTTGACGTTTATATCTATATATCTGGAATAATCTAGATACCTGTGACAGAGAGATTATACGTATGTAATGACCTCGACCTGTATGATTCAGGAGTTTATCTGTGGTCGTCATAATTTACGGGTGGGTGATTTATGGAGACGAAATTGGATTTTGTGATGGATATGTCTGAATCTAGAGAGTCTCACTAATGAAATAAACTCGTAGAGCACTAGTGCAACTTTTATGAATAATACTGATTATTTATAACTCGTTTAACGGTTAAATGAAAAATACATGCGATCGGGACTTACTAGTCATTTCCGAATTAATGTGTATTTATATTTAATACTTGATTTTATCAAATACACATTAATAAAATATCAAATTGTGATATTTCACATATATCATTTATATATATGTATTTTAATATTTAAAGTAAATATAATACATATATTAAGATATTTTATTTAATTATTTAATTATTTAAATGTTAAGTAATTAAATTAATTAAATTGTAAATATCTATTTCATGATTATTGTTTTGGAAATGGCATGCTACGATTGGTGACACTTGTAGTTTTGTTTTATTAAAGATAAAGGTTATCTTGATATTAAGTGAAATTTGTTCCAATGAAAATCAAACAAATTGAAAAAGTCTTATTCCATTTATTTGTCTTAATTTTCGGCAATTTGGAAAATAAATATATATGATTTTTTGTTTCATTTTTCATATACAACACAAGGTTTCTAAAAATTTACTAAGGAAAGATTGAGAGAAAAAGTGAAGAACCTAAAGAAAATGGTTGAAACTTGGAGTTTTAGTAAGCTATTTCCATTTTTCTTCAATTAAGAAATTATATTCTCAATTCTATACTTCAACTTGTGTAGTTTAGAATTTTCTCTACTCTTTAATTATGTGAATTATTGTGATTGGAAACTTGTTGGAGGTGTTTTGCATGTATGATTAATTAATAAGCTTACTAGGAGTAATTAAGCTTATTTGATTAATTAGTAATCAAAGTTGTCATTCTAGAGTTACTTAGTCATTCATAAATAAGCTATAATTATTCTTAAGTTATTTCAAGTGGTGAGACTTGTTTGGTGAATTAAAGAATTGGATTAAAGTATTTATTTTGTTTAATTTGTCAATTTGTGGAAATTATAAAATTAGGGCTCATAACTCTTTCGAAATTTGGGACTTTTCATATATGTGATTTAATGTGATGTATATATGATGTATATTAAATTTGGGATTGATTGGATTTGATCTTGATATGTTTTGAACTAAAAATGACCAAATTGCAAATCCTGGAAATTATTGGGGCTGTTCGACAATTTCAGAAAAATTGGGAATTTTTATTGTAAATTGTGTTTTCATGTATTATACATGTATAAATCATTTTGGGATTGATTTGAAATCAATTAAATATGTATTTGACATTTTAAGGACCAAAAGATCAAAATGCCAAGTTATGGGGTTAATTCGGCAATTAATGATAAATCTGATTTATGAGATAAAAATTTAGTTTTTATTTATTGATTAATTAGAATAAATTGGCTTATTTTAATTGCCTAAGAAAAATATTTTTCGGAAATTATTTAGGAGTGAAAATACGCAAAAACGGCGAAAAACAACGTTACCGGGTAATGGCTACCTAAACAGTGAACTGGTCACTGTTCGGGCAGCCCACAAACTGTCCAAATGTTTTTGGGGTTGACCTAGGCAGTCCCCATGAGCATTGGTCAGTCGGTTAGGCCGGAAATACATTTTATGCTATTTTACGGAAAACCATTTTAGTAAAAGTTTCGCGGAATTTCTATATTATTTATGTCCTTATATGATATCGAATAAATATGTTTAGATGAAATATGAATGAATTATTAATATTGGATATTAATAGGCGTTTAAATGTTAAATATCTAGATAATTAAATTATATCAATATTACATAATTGTTATGCAATATGTTTGGTTATTGTTGGTTATGTGGCATGATTGTTTTAAGCTTGAAGTATACAAATTGGATTTGTTCACTTAAAACTTATTATTATTTAATTAGATTAAATTAATCAAATAACCAAAATGCCCCTAAGTCGGTCATGGCCTATTTTTTAAGTTAAAAATTTGCTTTTCTCTTGCAATTTGGAGCCATGGCTGAAACCTCCATAGACAAAAAGCTCCCAAAATTTGTTTGAATAAACAAGGAAAAAAAATGAAGAAATCAAGAAAAAATGTTTAAGGTAATTAGGAGATTTGGAGGTAATGTTCATAACTCTTAAACTTAGAAAGGTTGTTTCTTGTTCTTGAGCATCTAGAATAGTTCTAGGTTTTCTTCATTTCTTATATTTTGGGGCTTTTTGATTTGGAAGATGGATTTGGAGGCTAAATGCATGTGTAAAGTTAGATTGAATGATATTAGTGTAATATTAGTTCAATTTTGTCATTTGATGATTTGTTGTCATTCTAGAGTGTTATGACCACACTTGTAACTCCTAGAATTGTTCTTGAGTTCTTCATTTGTGGTGACCTTGGTTGGTGTAAGTATTAATATGATTAATGTTGAGAAAGTTGGATTTAAAGCATGGAAAATGATAATTTTGGTTACCAAATCAGATCTAGAATTTCTATGGTTTTGGTGATGAAAAGTATGTTGTATAAATATATTGGATGTATTTTGGACATTGGACAATTTTCGAAAATTGTTTCAGAGTTTAAATATGCGAAAACGGTGAAAAAGGGCATTGCTGGGTGAGTTTCGGGCTTACCGGGTGTCCGATGTCCAAACAGTGAATTGGTCACTGTTTGGGCAGCCCATGAACTGCCCAAATACTATTGGGGTTGACCTAGGCAGCCCCATGTGTTGGGGCAGTTGTGGAACCCCTAGGGTCGGATCGGTGCCCCAGGCAGCGGAAATGGGTCTAACCCATGGATATCAAGTATGGGTGTAATTTTAAATCATTTTATGAAATACTATATTCCATTACCAGTGTATATGAAAAACCCGGGACTAAATCGGAGTCCGAAAGCTCCCGAAAGAAGCAAAATAAAATCAGCGCCACGCGCGTGCGTCAAACACGCTACAGTGCGCGCGGCACTGTAGCGCACATCCTATTTATTTATTTATTTTTTTTGCTAAGTAGCAGCTCTCATTCCAGAGAGCTGCAATAAGAGGGTTTATAACCCAATAAATTTCCGGTCTTCCCTAAACACTTCAAAAACACCCAAAATTAATTTTTAATTTCAAAACCAACATAAACACATATTATAGAATAAAAATCTAGTTTTTCAAAATATCAAATATTTTTCAAAAAACATAAATTTATTCTAAATACGCATTTGCGTAATTTTGAATCCAATACACAAATCATTTTAAAATCCCAATTAGAAATGTCTAAAGAACAATTCTAGTCCACCTAAAGGTGGTCAAATGAATTTGAATGGTAGCCATAGCTCTAAGCTTTAATTTAGAGTTCCAAAATCTTATTAATTATTCCATGTCCAAAATGAACATTTTGACCAAATTACAAGCATGTTGTGTTAATACTTCTAAAGTATCCTAACACAATTGATTAGCCTTATTCAATATTAAGCTATGTGATCATGCATCTAATACAAAAATAAACATAGCTTTGGAGAGGATCAAACATTACCTAGTAAGCTTGATGCAAGATCCAATCTACTTCTCCTTTGTTGAAATTGTTGGAGAACTTTCAAGGTGTGCAAGCTTGACTCCAAGATCCAATCTTGTTTCCAATGCTTCCAAGCTTCACTTCAAGATCCAATCTTGATTTCTCCTAGATGAAATGTTGTAGAGAACTCACAAGCTTTTCTAAGCACTTCTCTAACTTAGGCTAATCTCTCAAGAATTGTTTATGCTTGTATTTGAACTTGTAATTAAAACCTTTTTAAGCTTGATATTTATAGCAAAACTTAGACAATTTTTAATTAATAAATATTGTAATCAACTTTTAAGTGGGCTTAATCTAATTTGTCCAAATATGTATAATTAGGTGTGACTAATCTCCATTGTCTCCTAATTTAATTTAATACAATTAAATCAAGCCAAAGATTAGGAAATGGATTAGTTAAATGTTTGTCACCTTGATTTAATCAAATTAAATCAAGCCAAAACCACCTATTATTACATACTTACAATTAAAAAAATATCCTCAAATGGTAGAGATAATTATGATTTTACAATTAAGCCCTTGTGTAATTATTGAATTAATCGAATTAGGTCAAAGTAAATAATCAATGTTATCCAATAACACTTGATTATCTTAGTTGATAATTATAATATCGAATATGATATTTTATCAAAAATAATCGGCTACCCAAGTGCTCAACGAGTACACTTCATATTGGGACTCTCTAAGTTCAGACATGTTCGTTATATAAGCCTAGCTAATATGTACGCAATTCGACCACCTCCGAATTCGTGAAGAACACAAGTGACCTTTCTGAACTATACAAGTCGAGGTCATCACATATGTTTAACAATCCCTCCGTCGTAGGCTATCCGAGTTGTGCTTAGGAAACATAGAATATACCTGTGGGAACACAGGAAACTGGGCGACGCATGCTGTCCCGGGCTCGCGGGCCGGTCGGGAGTACGGAGTAGCCACGGGGGAATAAACCGGAGAATAATGGAGTCGCCACCCGGTGTGAACGGGAAAATGAGATTTAAGGCCGCACTCACCCCTCGCAAGGGAAGACCTCAAACCGTTGGGTTCGGAATGGTCCCTTACTTATGCCACTTGTAATGAAAGGATTTATATAATAATTTAATAAGGCTTAAGTAACACTTATTTCTAAGAATATCATGCTTACACATTCGAATTTGCATGCAGCCTATTTGCATGTAATCTATGTCTCAGTTTACATACATAATGATTATCATACGGCAAGCATACAAGTTAATGAACGCATTGGTTGACACAGAAGCGCAAACAAATAGCATTCTTGCTAGCATGCATATTAAGAAAAGATATTTAAGCGCATAATAGAGATAGACAACTAGAGAGGTAATACAAATGCATAACGTAAAAAAAGGGGTAACTATATGCTAAGATGGACATGTCGTAATGTGATACAAGAGGATCTGTTTACCGTGTGCATTCGTGCAGCATTCGTAGATGCGTTCGAACGGTAAACAGAAGGTTCTCGTTCGAGTAGCGTTCGTAAACGCATTCAAACATAAATGAAACAGAATGCTCACGCTTGTATGGCGTTTGTGAACGCGTTCGAACGGAAATGAAACAGAATACTCACGTTTGTGTGGCGTTTGTGAACACGTTCGAACAGAAATGAAACAGAATGCTCACGTTCGTATGGCGTTCGTGAACGCGTTCGAACAGAAATAAAACCTGATGCATGATAAGGCAAAATACATGCGCGTTCGAGTTGCGTTCGTAAACTCGTTCGAACGGTAAAGACCTGATGCATGAAATGGGACTCAATACATAAATGACAAATAGTACAATGCGAGGCGCGGCGAAGCATCGTGGTAAAGGCTTTTAACCTCTTCAATTAGAGGACCTCTCATCGCACTTACTAAGCCCATGCGCCCGATCGCATCATGCATACAAACATAAAGACAATCATATCAAACTAAGTATGCCCGATTGAACACATCTTACATCCAACCGGACACACATCAACCTGCGCGGCAAAACATCGTGGTAAAGGGCTTTAACCCCTCCCCATAGGGGATCTTTCATTCCACTTACTAAGCCCATGCGCTCGATTGAATCATGCAGGAATAAGCAACATACAAAATTCAAGTGATGAGAAATAAATAAACCAAAGCACACAAAACAAGAGAATGTGCAGTTTACTCAAGTGGTACGTGGAGTTGTATCCCAAGTACAGACCGCACTACCGTCCATTCGGATTCGGCTACGAAATTTACGTCTGGGTTTCCATCCTATATACAACAAGAGACGACATTCTTTCATTCATCCAAGCCACAACATGCATCCACAAACAACTCTCATGCAAATAGAATTCAATAAACAATAAAAAAACGAATATAAACTAATGAGAAAAGTGCCCTCAGGTTAACCTTTTAAATCACCTCTCGGATGTACGGTACACGATCGTCAGAAGGGTGGATGCTCTGCAACTCTTTCGGTTCACTGGTTCACTGCTCTTGTTCGTTGTCTTACTATTTTGAGTCGTCGTTCTCCGTCTTTTGCTGCTGCTTTTGACTCCAATTCGCTGCCGTTGCTACTGTTTTGCTGCTGTATTTTAGTTACTGTTTTTGGGATGTTTTGGCTACTATTTTGGGTATTATTTTCGGTGGTGTTATGGTGTGGTTCGGGGCCTGTTTTATGTGTGTGTTTTAGGGCTGACATATGTGTGTTTTAGGGCTGTTTGGGATTGTTTTTCGGTGAGGTGAAGGGGCTGTTCGGGATGTGTTTTGGTCAAGGCGATGGGGGTTCTTTGGTTTGTGATCTTTGGTTATTGAGAGTGAGGGAGAGTTGTGTCTATAAGCTTGGGTGTTTCTTATGTGAATGAGCTAGGGGAAAAGGGTTGGAAATTCTTTTCTTCTTTATTTCTTGTGATGGGCGTGCACTAGGAGGGGAATGCCTTGGAGAGGTGTTGTTTATATAGAGAATGGCTAGGGCTTCACCGTGTCTCACAAGGAAGGGATTTGGCATTAAGAGCAAGGATTTGATTTGGCGTGGACAAGGAAAGCAAGGGATTTGATTTGGTTTTAGATTAGGAAGGTTGAATATTTGATTGGCTTGGTTTAGGAATACAATATTTTAAGTTAGGAATAATATATATTTGATTGGGAATATAATTGGTTGATTGATTTTAATTAGACACTCAATTTATTTAATTTGTGTAAGTATTTTATTATTTTGGTAGGTGATTATTTAGATTTTATTTGTTTTATTTAATTTGGTATGTGATTTTTAGATTTGTTTTGATTTCACCATGTGTTAAATATGTGTTTTAAGTGGGCTGGGCGTGTGGGGCCAAGGTTTGGGCGAATTGGGCTTAATGTGAGGCTAGCAGCAAAACCAGAATTACCGACACCGTTCGAACACCTCCTCGAATGCGGCACGAACGTCCGCAATCTGTTTGGAGTTCGAACGAATTAACGAACGCAGCACAAACAAAAACAGTGAACCTTGTTTATTCTGAATTTCCCCTTCCGACGTCCGTTTCTCGTGACTTCCGTGACTTAAAAGGTAGTGCCTCCAAATGAGACTCATCATAGGGACTAATATGCAAAAATGCAGTGCCTACAGTCACCCCCACTTTGATGGGACTTGTGTAATGTGTAACAGTGACAATCCTATCAAAGTTATGCAATGCATTTTCACTTACCTGACTCGCCAACTACCACTTGACTTTCCACGTGTTTGAGTTGATTTGGGTGGTGAGGTGCTGCGACCCCTGGTTCATTCCCGAACCGTATTGTGATGTGGTCCATTCCTGAACCGTTACCGTAAGGTGTCCATTCCCAAACTGTTACTGTAAGGGGTCCATTCCCGAACTGTTACTGTGAGTTGGTCCATTCCTGAACTATTACTGTAAGGTGGTCCATTCCCGAACCGTTACTGTGAGTTGGTCCATTCCCAAACCGTTACTGTGAGGTGTTCATTCCCGAACTGTTACCGTGAGATGTCCATTCCCGAATAGTTACTGTAAGGTGGTCCATTCCCGAACCGTTACTTTGAGTTGGTCCATTCCCGAACCGTTACTGTGAGGTGGTCCATTCCCGAACCGTTACTGTGAGGTGTTCATTCCCGAACTGTTACCGTGAGATGTCCATTCCCGAATGTTACTGTAGGTGGTCCATTCCTGAACCGTTACTGTGAGTTGGTCCATTCCCGAACCGTTACTGTGAGGTGTTCATTCCCGAACTGTTACTGTAAGGTGGTCCATTCCTGAACCGTTACTGTGAGTTGGTCCATTCCCGAACCGTTACTGTGAGGTGTTCATTCCCGAACTGTTACTGTAAGGTGGTCCATTCCCGAACCGTGCTTCCATTCTTGGAATGCCATTCCCGGCTTGTTCATTCCTGAACTGTATTTCCATTCTTGGAGTGCTATTCTCGGCTTGTTCATTCCCGAAGCTTGCTCCATTCTTGGAGTGCCATTCTCAACTTGTTCATTCCCGAACTGTGTTTCCATTCTTGGAGTGCCATTCCCGGCTTGTCATTCTTGAACTGTCCATTCCCGGACTATATCTCCATTCTCGGAATGCCATTCTCGGCGTGCTCATTCTCGAGCTGTCCATTCCGGACTATATCTCCATTCTTGGAGTGCCATTCTCGGCAGAACTGATCTGATGTGATGCGGGCCTCGTCCCCAGAATGCTATACCCGGCAATGCTGATCTGATGTAATATGGGCCTCGCCCCCAGAATTCCATATCCGGCAGAAACTGATCGATGTAATGTGGGCCTCGCCCCTAGAATGCCATACCCGGCATGCTGATACTGAAGTGGGCCTCGGCCCTAACTGCTACCGATATGGGCCTCTCCC
>SKCR01007912.1:0-24370 GCA_019454045.1 Zanthoxylum bungeanum | reverse complement strand
ACTAATATGACCCTAATGGTTGCAAACTATATTCTCCATGAATTAGAAAATCGTTCTTAATATCTCAAAGATCACAAAGAAGTGTTTCAAGATCCATCATATGGTCTATAGGATGTCAAAATAATCGAAACAATTACGATTAAATCAATATCTACATTCGCACATTATAAAGTATTTATTATGTCATCATCAAATGATACATAAGATTGATTAGACATTCTAATCAATATCTCTTTCGAAAAAAGGAATCATCCTTTACGAAAAATGAATACTTTATATAAGACACAAAATAACTGTCGAACAGTTATACTAACTGTCATACAGATAGCCTTGTTATGTCTTTCATTAGATCACATCTAATGTACGACTAATAGGAGTATCTCACAAGTCTCTTGGTTTTATATCTTATATAAAACTTTATATCGTATATAACAGAGACTACTCCCACTGTTTTCACGGAGTAAAGTAAAGAGACTTAGGTAAACCTTTACCTTACAAACATCTCATTATTACTATAATAATGATAATGTCGTTAAGATTATAACATAGAAAGTAATATGTACGCTCCCACTAACCCTTCTAATCACATATGTATTCTCTATACTTTGACAAGATCAGACAATCTGACGATATCAAAAATAGAGAACACATATTTCTGGAAGACTTATCCGAGTCTACAATAGGCTCTGTAAGTTAGCACACTAAACTGCCGATCTCAGCAGAACACAAACTCTAGGGCCATTTCAGAATGAACTCTTCAAACAAGGAAATCACAACTGATCTCTTATCTGAATAAGTCATCCAAAAACGCCATTTTGCATTCTTTAGCTAAAATATACAGTTTATTATCAACATTAACCAATATATCTTTAATTGTTCATTTAGTGTGACTAGAGATAAGTTTTCTCAGAATCTACAATAGATTGCTGAGTACAATATTTCTCACTGTCATACTGTAAAGGTCAAACCTTTAATAAGCTCACATTTCTTCCGTTGTGCAAACAATTAGCACATATCATGAACTAATTCATAATGAAAGCGTAATCAAGTTCAAAACTTGATCATAGTAAGCTATGAACAATCTTAGATCTAAGGTTCAATGGTGAACTTCCAGAATCGATATCAAATATCGCTTCCATTAAAAGTCATAGGATAATTTTTCTTCAATAAGAAAACAACGGAACCATTAAGTATAAAATCGTGAATGATTCTGTTATCCTATTGGACTTGCACGGAAGATGTATAAGGGTTGCTTCATCTTATTAATTACATAGTTTCCATTTATAATTTATCATTCTCACATTTGACTTCAATAAGTCAAGTCTTTTGTACAATAGTAACATCAGATGTTACACACCAAGTAATAAAACAATTTATTACTTAGGATCGTAGGAAAGATATTCTATTAAATAGAATACAATATTCTATCAAACAGAATAAAAGATAAACTTTTACTTATACCTCCGAGGTGTAAGTAATTTCCATTATATAACTATTATATAAAGATAAGATTGAAATCTCAAACTTTTCAAGATTCAAATTTTCTACCTATACATATCATATATGCAACTATAGAAAATAATGGAACATTAATTAAAGAGATGAATTAGTGATACTGGAGTACAACCCCAAGAGTATTGAAAACTAATTCGGTAACTTTCAATATCAGACGAATCAAATCATATAAGATTCGATTGCTCCCACTACTCAATTCCATCAAGATGGAATCGTGGAAGAACAATATTGAATATGAATCATATTCACTAAATAACCTTAGAACTAATTGATTTCAGGTTCGCGTCACGACGCGTGACCCTCACCGTCGCGACGTATCCTGGAAAAATCAAGACAAAATGCTTTCTGGTTTGGCCACGTCGCGACGTACAATGACTTGCGTCGCGACGTGAATTGGAATTTTATGTATACATTTATGGAACCTTGCGCGTCGTGATGCGCAAGGACCTGTGTCGCGACGCGAAGGCCTAATTTTCCCTAGAATTAGTTTTATCAGTCCAGTCTCACCCTAGCATGTTAGAGGCCGCCTTATAGGTCTCGAATTAGTTCTTATACGTACCTTACGTCAAGACACAAACATGATAAGCCTGGTAGATAAAACATATCGATGTATTAATAAGCTTAGCTAAGTTTCGAAGCTCATTTTACAACGAATATACTAATAATGTTTCCGATCGTAGATTATCCACAGGAACCATAATCTTCTTCGATGAGGGGATTCTGTGACAGCCAAATTCCAAAATCAGTGAGTGGACACTTCACTTTTCAAACTAATTTTTCTTATTGATTTACTTATTTATTCTTTATGAATTGAAACTTACTTTTCCCGCACATAGGACGTTATCCATATTGGATTTCAGCTTCATGTTAAATGTAGTGTTTTTATACAGTTTTGGAAACTATAGCATGACTTTTCATGTTTATCGAGGCATGAGGGAAAAACCCTACCTCGGTATGTAACTTGTTGTAGACATGGAATTGACGGATAGCACATGTGCACTTGTAGTGGATTGGGGGGAAGACAATACGTAACGCCCCCAGATCATAGTTCAGGACTAAGGATGACAGATGCCCCTAGATCCTTATTTCAGAGCTTGGAGGGTAGCATAGATTCCCACCCCCAGTTCTAGTTCAGTGGCTTGGGGGACGGAGATACGTAACACCCCAAAGTCATGGATTTTCATTCCTGGCTATAGTTAGGCGTATACGGCGATACGTAACGCCCCCATACATCAAGTTTTTCAGATACATACCAGTTTTCAGATATTAGATTTTCAGAAAACATTTTCAGAATAGACTTTCAGATATAAGTTTACAGTACCAGACTTTCAAAAGCAAATTTCATAAAGTTAAGTTTTATTAAATAGATTCCAGACAAGGTTTCCAGGAAAAAGAGTTTTCATATAAAGTTATTTCTTAAATTTTGGTTTTAGAACCTAATAATTTTATATTAGTATTTCAGTTTTCGTCCACTCACTTAGATCGTACAATGATCTAACCCCCACTCTCAGTCTTCTTGTTTTGCAGGTATTCGGAGGATGAACTCGGAAGGACGGATACTGATGCAGTCACTAGAGGGTCTAAGTCCCACCAGAGTGTGTATAGAGTTTCAACATTGTCAGTGTCAAAGTGAAAGTTGTATGTCATACATTGTATTGAATAAGTTATTATTAATGTGTGTTAATGTATTATTATCAAAGTTGTGACATGTAGTACACTATATGGGTAATTAAGATGCATTTCATGTCGTTGAGTTGGGGCAAAGGTCCCCATGCATGAGTTTTTTATGTGAGATAAGAATAGCAAAAGTCAGAAGTCAGAGGCTCAGGAGAATAGTACTACCTATTCACTGTCGGTAACATCTCCCAGATCGACGATGTTACTATGCGGCATCAGTTCTGCAAACTACAAAGCTCAAAAGTAAAGTTTAGGGCCCTTAGGTCTTACTTTTTAGCATAATTCGGCTTCGAGAACACCTCTGAAAATTTGGCTTGGTAGCTAGATCTTGCTGGAGATTGAGAGTTTAGGGTTCATGTTCAAAGGTCATGAAAGACAGAGCCATTTTCAAAAGGTCCAAAAATTCTATTCGTTATGTGTTTTTGATGCTCTTTTATAATGTGTAGGGTTTGCCTAACAAGGAAATAATATGTTTGTTAAGAAAAACGTTTTAGTTTTATGAAAATTAGTTAAAGATGGAAGGTGATCGAATCCTTCTGTAAAACTGGAAACGTGATACATATCCGGCCAGAATTTAAGGTATGTCCAGCTGGACATCATGATTTATACCAGACCGGACATAGACGATGTCCGACCAGAACTCTGACTTTCCATTTTTCTAGGGTTTCTTTCATTTCCAGTATTAAACCTCATAATTTTGCCAAACTTTCATGAGTGTTCCCATAAGAGACTCATCATCGGGTTATGCAAAAAAATATAGTGTCTACAGTCGCCCCTACTTTGGTAGTCTTGTGCAGTGGGTGACAATGACAAGTTTATCAAAGTCATGTATGTATTTTTACTTACCTGGCTCATCTAATGGGTATTTTGATACATCTGATGGGCTTTTTCTTCCATCCCCGCCCCCAATATTCCTCTTTTGGCCAGCCTCAATTCTCGAGTTCTTCTTTTCTTGCTTTGTATCAATTTCTTGAAAAAGAAATATTATGTGTATGTATGCATGTATGTATGTATGTGTGTAAATTATCTATATTTGCAGGCCCATTCTTCGTCTTGAGAGAAGTATGAGTCTTGGTGTCCTTTTGCAGAGATATCATCAGGCTTCGTCTTTTTTTTTTTCTCAAGCTGCCCTTCAAGGTTCTCCAATTATCAATTTTAAATTCTAAAATCTTTTTCTTATCATGCAATGACCCTTCATATGTTCTCTCAAGTTTTCTTAAATTTCTATCTCTTTCAAAGTTTGAGCATTTTCTAAATTCAAAACATAATTTTAACAAAGGTTTTGTCTTTCAAATGCTTCTCTAAGTGTGTGTGGGGTTCTTTTACCAAGAATTGCATGCAATCCAGATTGATTTATCCTAGCTCTAAGTGTGGATTTAGTGCTGACATTTTAATTCATTTTATCATTTCCTCTGCCTAGACAAACTAACACCTAGTTAATGATCAACAAGTTCTTAGGATTTCTCAAATATATATCTTATATAGGGTTCATCTCTAGCTCCCTTAACTCGTCAAATTTCCTTTTGACGCAAAGACTGCATATTTGTGATGAGAGCCATTGGTTACTCAAAAATTTCATTAACTCAAGTTGCTTTGCATACTCGATATTTGAGTTGTCGTTTGACATAAAAGTAGTAATGGGGTTCACGTACTCATGGTTACTAACACTTCAAACAATATAGTAGGTTTTTGTGGGTTCTCCATTTTCTCTCTTTTTTTATTTTTATTTTTATTTTTGCTTTTCTTTTTTATTTTTTATTTTTCTCTTTTTTTTCACATTTTTTTTATTTGTCATCTCCTTAATCTAGTGTCATCTCAGTCTTAACCTTGGAAAAATGTCAAATGAATGTCCAGTATTTTGACCATTTCTACAAGTCGCGCCAGCATAAATTCTTTCTAAGTATGTATTGCAATTTTAAGTGCAAGTTTTAGTGCGCATTTATGGCTTTTATTCTGCTAGTGATTCCAAATTTTTAAAAATTGCATTAAGAATTTAGACATGTTCAATCTTATCAAGAGATGAAGAATTTTACAAAACCAATTTTTTAAAAAGAAAGAATGAGTCATTACATGATAAAAAGGATAATGTTGTAAATGGGATGATCTGGAACCCAATTAATGCATGGCCGAGGCTTTTTTCTGGATCTGGGATTCTACCAGCGTCGATCAGATTTTGGATCTCATGCCCGAGGTGAGCACGTCTGTTTGTCTGATGACTTGGGAACTGATGGAAATGGCAACATAGGTTTAGGTCAAGTTTGCTTGGCAACAAATATAGTACAAGTTTTGGCTCTAGTTGTTTCAATAGGCTTTAATTCTCAAGCTTACCTAAAATCTTGGACATTTTTTTCTTAAGTTGGAGAAGTGTCACTTTTGGATGGTTTTTTTTTTCTTTTTTGTTGCTTCATTTCCTGATCCTATCCTTCATTCTTCATGTATTGCCATTGGTTATAGATCTTGTTATTCTTCGCTTATTCTTCTTATATGCCTATGACAGTCTCCTTTAACTGTCGAAAGTCTGGGATCATGAAGGTCATCCTCCTCAACTTATTGTAGATAGAGGGCTTGATGCTCTTGATGATCATTTTGATTTGATTTTTTTCTAAAGGGCTAGTTTGCATCTTTAATAGTTGGCATCTCTAGCGGTCTAGATATTCTTTGAAGCTCACATTTGGCTTTTATTTTGTGTTCTCCAAGTCACAGAGCGATACATCTATCTCCATGTTTGTTATGTACTGACTAAGGAAGGCTTCGACCTGTCTTTACAATTATTCTTTACTTTCTTTTCCAAAATGTTGTACCATATCACTGGTGCTCCTTTGAGTGACATATCAAACGTCTTCTAAACTTGGCATTCAGACAGGCCAATAGCACTCATCATAGACCATATTGATGAAAATGTACTTCGGGGTCTCCGTTCCCATCAAACTTGGTCATATCAAACATCTTAAACTCAATGAGGAGTTATTCCTCAAAATCCATAACACCAAAGTCTATGAGGTCTTCATGTTTACCCTTCATCTTTTGGGTAACTGACTCCATTTGCTCCATCAAGTTCTACAGCTTGGCCTTTGCCTGAGACTTAGCCATTTTCCCAATGACATATTCCATCATGTCCTTTTCATAATCTACAATGGGATTCTCCTCAATCGTACTATTGGGTTCCTTGCGCCTTTTCTTACTAGTCTCAACCCCCACCGTTTGAACGACAGTCTGATTGGCCATGCAGTTTTTCCGCTAATTTATTCACGGTGGTTTCCAATTGGTCTACACAGGAGCTGCCGTTACTGGCCATTTCTGAATCTGCTAACTACCTATTGACTAGTCTGTCTTCCTCCCTTACCCAATACGTCGATGTGATTACATCATAATATAATCAGAACTGATAAAGCAGTAAGAAAAGAGACACGTGCAAATTTTTT
This sequence comes from Zanthoxylum bungeanum, assembly GCA_019454045.1. Lineage (NCBI taxonomy): Eukaryota > Viridiplantae > Streptophyta > Magnoliopsida > Sapindales > Rutaceae > Zanthoxylum > Zanthoxylum bungeanum. The sequence continues at coordinate 17,756 of SKCR01007912.1, read as the reverse complement.
TCAAGTGGTACGTGGAGTTATATCCCAAATGCAAATCATACTACCGTCCATTCAGAATCGACTATAGAATTTACGTTAAAATTTCCATCCTATATATCATAAGGAAGCAAGTATGTGGCCGGATGTAGCCAATTTATACGGTCAGATTTATAATGTGACAGATGCACGTTTGGTATGACATATTTAATATTTGGCCGGACATGCGACGTCGGTGCAGCGAACTACAAAGTGAAAAAATAAATGTTTAGGGGCCTTAGGTATTACTTTAAGCGTACTTTAATTCCGAGAACACCTCTGAAAATATGGTTTAGTTGCTATACATTGCTGGAGATTGAGAGTTTAGGGTTGTTGTTCTAAGGTCAAGAAAGACAGAGCCATTTTCAAAAGGTCCAAAAAGTCCCCTCGTTATGTGTTTTTGATGCTCTTTTATAGTGTGTAGGATTTGGTTGATAATGAAATGATCTGTTTTTAAGGAAAATATTTTGGTTTTATGAAAATTTGCTAAAGAAGGAAAATGATCGAATGGTTATGTAAAAGTGAAAAATATGATAAATATCTGGCCAGACTTTAAGGTATGTCTGGCCGGACGTCATGGTGCTGGACATAGATGTCTGGCTAGAACTCTGGCTTAGGTTTTTTTGGGATTTCTTTCATTTCCAGTATTAAACCTCACAATTTTCCCAAACTTTCAGGAGTATTCTCATGAGAGACTCATCATTAGACTATGCATAAAAATATAGTGTCTACAGATACCTCACTGATGGCCTTTTCAAATTCAATATAATGATTGTCAATCGACATAATGCTATTAATAATAATAATTCCACATTTTCTGCTTATATTATTAAGCCACAAAATATATGTCATGGTAGGTTAGGGCATGATAATTATGTTACAATACGTAAATTAATTAACATGGACCTCATACCTAGATTAACAATTGATAACTAACATAAATGTGAAGCATAAGCGAAAATGAATAGAACATCATTTCATTCCATTGAATGAAGTTTTAAACCCTTAGAAATTGTTAACATTGATGTGTGTGATATGAATGTTGTGCAATCTAGAGGCGGCAAAAAGTACTTTGTCACTTTTATCAATAATAATTTAAGATTATGTTATGTGTATTTGTTGAGGAGCAAAGATGAAGCTATTGAGAGCTTTATATATTATAAGAACGAAATTGAAAATCAACTTAGAAAGAAAATCAAAAGAATCAGGAATGATAGGGGAGATGAATACGTATCACCATTTGGTGAAAATTGTTCCAACCATGGAATTATTCACGAAACTACTGCTCCTTATTCACCTCAACAAAACGGGATTGCGGAACGCAAAATTCGAACGTTGAAGAAAATGAAGTATGACATATTGATAAGTTCTGGTTTACTCCAGAACTTGTGGAGGGAGGCTTTGCTTTCTGCCAACTACGTTCTGAATAAGCTATCTCACAAAAGATTGGACAAGTTACATATGAATTATGAAAATGTCATGCACCTTCCTATAAATACCTGAAAGTGTAGGGGTGTCTCGCCAAAGTGATGTTGTCTAAACCTAAGAAGGATGGAATAAGACCAAAAACTATTGACTGTATATTCATGGGACATGCTCACAATAGTAGCGTGTATCGATTCTTGGTACATAAATCAGAGATTCCTTATATCAATCCAAATAAGATAATTGAGTCAAGGAATATGATATTTTTTTTTAAGAAACATTTCCTTGTAAAGAAAAACAAAGAACATAACCTCTTAAAAGTACCATTGATATTGTTACAAGTAGTGATCAAGTTAACCAAAAATAAAATCTCAAAATATTGAGGAAAATTAACCTAGACGTAGTAATATAGCAAGAACGTCAAAGTCATATGGACCTGATTTTCTAACATACCTATTGGAAAATGAGCCTCAAATTTATAGAAAAGCGATGTCTTCAAATCCTCTTTTATGGGAAACGTCTATCAATAGTGAGATTGATTCAGTCATACAAAATCATACTTAGGAGTTGGTTAATCTTCCCCGGGTTGTAAGCGTATAGGCTACAAATGGATTTTGAAATAGAAAATGAGTCGGATTGATCAATAGATAAGTACAAGGTAAAACTTGTCATAAAAAGGGTTATAAATAAAAAGAATTTCTTGATTATTTTGATACCTTTTCACCAGTGGCTCGTATCACTTCAATAAGAATGCTTATAGTCATAGGAGCTATAGTTGGTATTAAAATACATCAAATGGATGTGAAGATGACATTCTGAAATGGTGAATTTGATGAAGAGATTTACGTGGAATAACAAAAAAGTTTCAATGTTCCAAGACAAGAACACAATGTGTGCAAACTTGTAAATATATTGTAAAGATTAAAACAAACACCTAAACAATAGCATGAGAAATTTGACAAAAGATGTTGCAAATGAATTCAAAATCAATGAGTGTGATAAGTGTTTGTACACCAAATCAACTAAAAAAAGATACATCATTATGTGTCGCTCTGTAGATGATATGTTGATAATTTTTAGTAATAATGAAATGATTCAATCTACCAAGAAAATTTTGACTAGCAAATTTGACATGAAAGATTTAGGAGTGGATAATGTGATTCTAGGAATTAAAATTATTGAACATCATAAGGCTACATATTATCTCAAGCCCATTATGTTGAGAAAAATACTTGAGAAATATAGAAAAGAAGATCTAAACATTCCTAAAACTCATGTGGACCTAACTTTACATCTGTTAAAGAACACTAGATCAAGCGTATCACAATTAGAGTATTCGAGAGTCATTGGAAGTCTTATGTATCTCACTAATTGCACATGATCAAATGTCGCTAAAGTTATAAACTTATTTAGTATATATATGATTAATCCATGACATAACCACTGGAAAGCCATAGTAAGAGTTTTGAGGTATCTAAGAGAAACTTAAAAATATGGTCTGCATTATACGAGAATCTTATTGTTCTAAAGGGATACATCGATGCTAACTAGATATATGATACAAGAGATTCCAAGTCCACAAGTGGATTTTTTTTCACACTAAGCGGTGCAGTCGTATCATGAAAATTCTCGAGGCAAACATGTATTGCCTAGTCTATTATGGAGTCTAAGTTCATAGCATTATACAAAGCTGTAGAAGATGCGGAATGGCTTCGAAACTTCTTGGAGGGTATTCCTAACTGGCTAAAACCTGTACCAACTATAAGCATATATTGTGATAGCAAATCGACCATTGGGAGGGCCCAAAATAAAATGTATAATGGTAAGTCTTGACATATATGTCAAAGACACAATACCATAAGACAACTGCTTTCAAGCGGTATAATTTCAATAGATTATGTAAAATCGAAGGAAAACCTAGCGGATCTATTTACTAAAGGTTTACCTCAAAAGCAAGTTGAGAAGTCATCAAGTAGAATGGGCTTGAAGTCTATAAATTAAGAATTGTCAATGTGGAAACCTAACCTAGCTGGCTAGAGATCCTATGATCTAGGTTCAAAATGGATAACTGAAACTTTGTGCAATTCAAACCAAGCACTATAGAGTTTTATTACTATTTCTCATTCTTATAATCACGCATAGTGTTGTCTATTAAGGTTAGGATAAGCTAAGACTTCTAATGAGCACTATATTTTGAGAAGAGTTCTAAAAGGGGTAACGACATTATACCTTATATAGTAGATCATCAATTTCAAGTAGGAACTGAGGCCGTTTCCATGGAAACTTTGAGGCTGGATTTCTTAAATACTTGATGAAGCCAAGACTGATGTTCATAGTCGAATTGAACACAATCGTAGTATGAAAAATGGTCGAGTTGAAGTTGTGTGATGGCTATGGTCATTGGTTTGCCAAGTAAATCCGATAATCATTTACTAGAAAAGACTCAAGGCGAAAGCTACATATTCCGATGCAGTTTTATTTCAAGGAAACTCTCTTAAGTGTCTACATTGATAATTAGAAAATTGTGAATGATTGTAGGAAATTTTCTAATTAATGAGTATTTATAGGGTATCTCATTAAAAGACATGTCCCTTAATATGTGACTTTTGGGAAAAACACAAATTGAAGGGATGTATCCCTTAGGGTGAAAGAATATAAACATTTGAGTTGGAATGATGCATTAAAGAGTTATAACCCTTTAAATGACTGTATCTTTAAGCCTAAAGGTACCTCTTCAATGGCAGCCCTCCATCACTATAAATAGACCCCTTAAGCTATTCATTTTTCATTAAATTGGAGAAAATAAATTTAGAGACATATTAGAGGATTTAAGAGTTAAAGAGAGTTCCATCATTTTCATGTTCATTGTTCTTGAAGAAAGAAATGTTTTTTTGTCAAGAAGCAATCAAATATCTTGAGAGAACGTTAGCCAAGACATCAGTAAGAGCACCGATGTAGGATTAATAAGTTCTTAATGATAGAGTTTACTCGACTTGATTTTTCCAAATCTTTGATTTTGTGTTGATTCTTTGATTATATGTTTATTATTTATTAATTTGCTTGAATTATTCATGTTCAAAATGATTAACGACACATCCGGCATGTTGCCTTAATATTTTGTAACCAATCTAGCACGACAATTCAACTTGTAAGGTACATATTTGACATGCTTCACTTCAGGATTAACTTCAAGAAAATCTTCCGTCGTAAAGATCCAAAATCAGAAACATCGGTTAAACTAGAAAACTTCAAAATATTTTTGGCATACCTTTTTCTTTCACATGTTTTTTTTTTTCTCTATGTTTGGATTCCTACTAAAATAAGACAAATAACCTCTAGCTCTAATTAGACAACAATAATGTAAATAATAATATGACTCAAATGGCCTTTAACCCTAATTAAACTAACATACTATAAATAATCATGACTCTAATAAAAAAATTTTGGCAACAAGTATTACTTCAATTGGTTAAGATACTTGTATTCTATAAAATATGTATTTGGTTTGATTCCTCATATGGTATAAGTGAACAAGAATTTATGTAATTATTAACATATGAACTTTATTCTCACAACATTTGGACATGGTTCTATTAACATTCAACATTATTCTCATTCACTTTAGAGCCTAGTTAATGGTGATCCGTTGAGCGAAAAATAATTTATATATATGCGATAGGAGCATCGGGATTCTTTTTATTCTTTGTAATATATATAAAGAAAGAAGGTAAAAAAACACACTTTTCCTACGTTTATTTCCTCTTTGAATTGAACTCTTATGGTGTGTTTACTAATTCATAATTGGAATGAGCTGAAATCGGAATGTGGTTGAATTCAAATTAGAATAACTGATTTACTTCAGTTGCAGGAATCAGAATCAGCAGTATTTCCATTGATGTGTTTAATTTATATAATAATCAGAATGAATTGTTAGAAAAATACAAAAATACCCTTAACTAAAATTATGTATTTTTCAGTAACCAAATAACTAATTAGAAAAATATGCTAATTTATTATAATATTGCGCATATGATTTTTATCAAAATATAGTAATATTTTAAGAATAAAATATTTTTTATTTTTATAATTTAATGAAAAATAAATAACAAAATAATTAATGATTTTATTGGACAAAAAAAGAATTTATAATTTTTTAAAGGGGGTAAATATGTAATACATGGAATGGGATTGCCACTCCAAATGAATATGTGGAAATCACAATCTCATTCCCTAATCCAGTTTTTACATGGGGTCTACTTCTTTGACTCCTACTCCCTCTCCATTTTAAGCATAACAGCCATTCACATTATTCATTTCAATTTTCATAATCCAATAAGTAAACACACCATCAATCTCTTATTTCTTAATGTATTGCGATCTCAGACATATAAACATCGGTTAAATTGGAATAGACAAGTTGTTGGGGTAATTTAATATGGAAAATGGTTATCTATTTCATAGCCAAACCCAAAAAAATCCCTTCCAAATATCAACAGCGTGGTCTTTAAATTTTGAAGATGCACGAGAGTTGGGATGGGTAGTAGGAAAATAGTTGATTAATGGTAAATCCAAAAAAAAAAGCATTTTGATTATACTTGCCACACAAACATGGTATTAGACAATTCACCTCGAAAACTTAAGATTATACTTGCCACACAAACATGGGGAATCAAAATCCGATTCAAATTTAGATCTTACGTTGATCTGACACATATCCCACAATACACTTATGAAAAGTGTTTAAAGAAGAAACAGATAGTGTATTTACTCCAATGATCGTATTTCTAAGTTATTAATTGAGTCTGTATACAGAAAATTATGTGAGAATCATGGAGTAATGATTTGAATCAAGTGATTCGGTTTATTGAAAACCCATAAGTTATGGCATTAGTAGTCACAAGCTATAGCTAGATTTATCACTATACAAGAATTAGACCATTTAGCGTCGAATTGTTTCGACGCAATAAGTGACGATTTCGACGCAAATGATATTTAGCGTCGAAAAAATTAGACGCAAAAAATGGACGATAAAATGTCGACGAAAACCACTTTTAGCGTCGAAATAATTAACTGCGACGCTAAAAAACAGTATTCTGCGTCCAATTTATTTCGACGCTAAAAGTAAAATGTTCGACGCTATATTGTATATTTGGCGACGAAATATATCGACGCAAAAATTTAAACTTTTAGCGTCGAAAGGTGTCGACGCTAAAGTATATTAAAAAAGTATTATATGTAAGCTTATAGCGACCCTGTTTTTTACTTTTAGCGTCGAAATTTTTCGACGCTCAAAGTCACCTTTAGCGTCGAAACTCGTCGACGCTAACATATATTAAAAAAGAAATATATGTACGCTTACAGCGGCCATTTTTGTATACTATTAGCGTCGAAATATTCGACGCTAAAAGTAAAAAATTTATTTTTTTAAAAATTAGTAATTTACTTATTTTTGGTCTAAAATATTTAATTTAGTTGAAAAAAAATGTAATTAATGACGAAATATTATATTGAAATTTGTTTTAGAAAAAAGAAATATTATATTAAATCTATTTGTTCAAAATGTTTATACAAAACCAAATATAAAATTAATTGCTACTGTGATGGGGGGACGCTCGAGCCCGATGCACCATGACTCATTGAGGCCTCGAACATCTGACGGAAAGCCAGCAGTTGCTGTTCCAACTGCTCCATCTTCTTCTCGTGGTCCATCATCTTCTTCTCGTGGTCCACCGTGACCTGTTGTAGCTTCTCCTTAGTCTGCTGCAGCTCGTCTTTGGTGGTGACTAACTCGTCTCGAAGAGAGACATTGTCCGAATTACCATTATTGCGTGCAGATGACGTTGGCTTCTTACGAGTGCCAAGACCAACGTTGTAAGCTGTCTGATTCTTGAAAACCAATTGCGACAGCTGCTCATCTGGTATGGGGTCGGACCCTGTCTCCTGAGTTTGATGTTGGAGTTCCATCATTTCGTTATGTTTCAAAAAATAAGTTAATATTAGAATTTGAGAAAAAAATTTAACATATATAATATTAATTATTTTATTTTAAAACTGAAACTTACATAGCAGCGTTCGGCTTCTTCATTTATCCATTTATTCTTGTCATTGTAATGCGTCACACGGAAAAAATCTGGAAATGATTGCACCTCACATGTGCTACTCTGTTATAAACATAAAATAATTCAATATTATTCCAGATAGTAAAAACAATTAACTGTTAAATTTTACGTTAGGATATATTTACCTCAGAATGTTCGGCACGATGTTGGATAAATGGCTTCGAACCTCCACGGTGGTTAAAACGCAAGTGACTTCGATTTTCCGCATTTGCGTGACATTTATCCTGTATTCACGAACACGTAAGTACCGAAAACAAAGACAATTATAAATTTCCGTTTATTTCAAAATTTACCTCGTGTTTTTTGCTCGACCAAAGCTCACATAAGAATGTCCAGTCTTGTTCCTCTATAAAATCAGGTTTGTGTTGTGGAGCATTTGAAGGTCCATGTTCATCGAATATTGGTTTCAAGACTTTTGTTCTATAATCTTTATAACTTTTCCCCATGTGGTAGTCAATATATTGTTGGACATTCACTTGGGTCAGATCGAAGTCGAACCATTCCTACATGAAAATTCGAGTAAAAATAAGTATAAAATAAAAATGTTAAATAACAAACAATATCGAAAACTTACAAGTAGCGAAGGGAACAGCTGGTTCAGTTTCGTCTCCCACGGTATCTTTCTCCAAGATACGTAGTTTTGGGGAGCTTCATATCGAGCTGTAGCTCCTATGGCTGTATTAAACGCTGAATTATGTTGTCCGACTTGAGTGTGTCCATCATCTGATATCTCTATCCGGATACGACCGTGAGCCTTAACGTACTTAGCCAACCCCAGGCCACGGGTGCGTCCTCGACCCTTCACTGTACTGGACTCACCTGTGCTAGCAGAGAAATCACCAGGGCCAGTTGCCCTTGCTGATGTAGATGGAGTCGCGGTAGCCCGTTTGCGATTGCCCGGTGCCATCTGCAAAAACCCGTCGCATTAGCGTCATAAAATTCCAAAATTCTATACATATACATACATATCCATACAAGTCAATACAACTTAACAAAAGCGTTTATAACATCGAATGCTCACTTTCGTTTTCAAATTCATTCATTCATTTATTCATTTCACATATGCATTCATTATCCATATAATCTACGAGTTCCATCATACACGTACATACACACAGTCACACACTCAATGGGATACATATAACCAACCACAAAGCACACAATCACACGACTTCTCATGCACACATTCGTATGGCGTTCTTAATGCGTTCGAACGGACCAATTCCAGTGAGCTCACGTTCATATGGCGTTCTCGAACGCGTTCGAACGGACCAATTCCAGTGAGTTCACGTTCGTATGGCGTTCTCGAACGCGTTCGAACGGACCAATTCCAGTGAGTTCACGTTCGTATGGCGTTCTTTAACACGTTCGAACGTCTAAGGCAAAAAGTGGGTGTTCGAACGCGTTAAAGAACGCCATACGAACGTGAACTCACTTGAATTGGTCCGTTCGAACGCGCGTTCGAGAACGCCATACGAACGTGAACTCACTGGAATTGGTCCGTTCGAACGCGTTCGAGAACGCCATACGAACGTGAGCTCACTGGAATTCAAACTTATCAAACAGTTATAATTAACCAAAGAGGGCACAAATTCAAACTTAACATTATATAAATATTAACCAAAGATGATGATGATTTTGAAGACGAACAGCAGCAAATGCTGCTGTTCTTGCAAAAATCATCATCATCTATCATCTATCATCATCATCATCATCATCATCATCATCAATTTCATCAAAAAATAATTCATCAATTTCATCAATAATATCATCAAACTCATCCTCAAATTCATCAAATTCATCAAATTCATCCTCATAAACAATTTTAAATCAACAAATGAGACTTACCTGTTGATTTCCTTCGTTCGTCACTGTTGGAGAATGAGGTTGCAGTTTTTTGCTTCTGAGCCGAGGAAGAAGAGAAACACTGGTTTTAGGGATTTAAAGGACATTTAGCGTCGAAATAATTGACTTTTAGCGTCGCAGTAGTCGACGCTAATTGTTAGGCGGGTTATTGAAAAATTAGGGTTTTTTTTCCGGGAAATTTAATTTTTATTTAGTGTCGAAATAATATATTCGACGCTAAAGTAAAGACATATAGCGTCGACATACAATTGGCGACGCTAAATGTAAGACATATAGCGTCGACTATAGTATTTCGACGCTAATAAAAATTAAATTTCCCGGAAAAACACTAATTTTTCAATAACCCGCCTAACAATTAGCGTCGAAGTAATCGACGCTAAAAGTCAATTATTTCGACGCTAAATGTCCTTTACATCCCTAAAACCGGTGCTTCTCTTCTTCCTCGGCTCAGAAGCAAAAAACTCATTCATAACATAGTTATACTATTAATCATTACGTTAATATTTCAACAATATCTAAAGAGTAATTAAAATCAACAACCATACATTAATCCATAAAATTATTCATCCATCACAAAATACTGTAACTTCATAATTAATCACTATTATCGTCGGTATTTGAGGATTCGTGACTGGAATCGAAGTCATCTTCAGTGTCAAATTGTTCTTCACTTGCTACTTCAACGCTCACTTCAGAATGAGGAATTAGCTCAACGTCTGTACTAGATCGAGTTAATGTTATATTTTCAGGAACGTTGACAGTTGGTCCAACAAATATATGTTCAGGAACTTCAAAATTGCCGGAGACTTCTTGTGTTTCATCTGATATGTCAACTCTATCTTTCTCCTGCGTGTCCCAAATGGCCCTATGTTGTAACTTTTCTACCACCATCCATCCAGTTCCTAACTTAGGATCAGGTATATATATCACTGAACGTGCTTGCATACAAAAAATGTATGGATCATTCTTGTACCAACAACGTTGAACATTAATTGACGTGAGATGATTACTAACTTGAATTCTCCTCTTTCTGGCATTAGTGTCAAACCACTTACATTGGAATAGCACAGTATGTCGTCTGGGTCGATATATGAACTCAATGACCGATTGCAATACGCCGTAGAAGTCAATTACATCTGAGCAGTGTTCTCCTTGGACTACAATTCCAGAATTTTGAGTCACATGATTAACATCTCGCTGTTCGGTATGAAATCTAACTCCGTTGACAATACATCCACTGTACTCATACGCCTGCATTTGAGGCCCATAAGCCAAAGAAACCAACGAGGATTGCGAGTCCAATTGACCATTTTCCACTTGATTAATAATCTGACAATGAAATATATGTGTTAATATAACAAACTGAAATGTCTAATGTTAGGATCAAAATAAATATAAAATATTATAACTTACAGTTGTCTCAAACCATTTAGGAAATTCTTTTTTGTGGGTTTCATCAACATTATGGTCACCAGCAATTTGTAGCATTGTTAGATGTTGCCTACAATAAATTATCACGGTTAATGTATGGAAAAAATTCAGTAATGATTGCACCAGAAAAACTTACGTTAAATACGGTTGCAGTTCATCACAATTACTCAATATAAACCAATGCGCACGTTGAACTTCCTGACGGGTTAGTAATTTGACACCTACTGCCCCACAAATGGTCTGTAATTTTGACGGAACACTGTGATCTCTTGGCTATTACTTGCATCTCCATCATAGTTTCGTGGCCGACGATTGAAATGAGTTTCAATATTCTGCATGTACATCGAACAAAATGTTATTGCTTCATTTATTATAACAGCTTCAGCTATTGAACCTTCAGGTCGTGCCTTGTTTTTGACATATTGTTTGTAATCTCCCAAAGCTCTGCAGATATGACAACAAGTTTGCATTAACACTAAATTCTATGCACATAAAAACGGTTACAAATTTTCTTATATAAAACTGTATATATATATATATATATTGTTGGGGTTGGTGCTTAGAGCACCAATCCGGACCGTATTTATGTCTGATTCATGAATACGAACATCCCCTTATTCCATAATATTACTTATTTATGGTTGCACCTCTTGTTCTTATATACGTATTCGATCTTATTACGATTAGATTGAAACTAAATGTGGTTTAGTGATATGTATATATTAGACAAAGGCCCGATAATATATAATGCAGTACACAGTTACAAAGTTAGTTTGTAATTGACATTGGGAAGTGTCACTACTATATGTATATTATCAAACATAGTTCCTGGTCAAGATTTGCTAACACGGGTCTGTTAGTCAAATCCGTTGAGACCAGTACATGTCGTATATCGAGACTTGGTCCGATGGTTTATCCTAATGAACCATGAGTCTAGGGAGACTCGTATAGACGTGTAGGTGTTTATAGTGGATAAACACTGAACGGCTCACCAAAGATTCTTAATGGATGGTACGCCAACGTCAATAAGAATCTTCTCGGTTGAGTAGCATAGTGGTCCTTCGACTTGAGACACCACTGTGGATGTATGAGACATCCTCCACACTTAGATGGCAGTCACGTCACCGATCTATTTAGATCAGACCTCCGCCTGTTCGTTGGGTGTGGATCGATCCTCAGGATATCCTGTGTGTGTCAAGATAGGATCCGTCAGTTCTGTGTACAGAGCATAGGTAGTCCATATATTATTAGCAGTCTGTTAAATCTATGGCCACAGTATACATCGGAAGTAAGTTCCGAGTGTTATTTAGAGATTGCTAATAGATACGTCGACGGGATAATACCTATAGATTTGACATTTACATCTATATCTCTGGGATTATCCGGATACCTGTGACGGAGGGATTATACGTATGCAATGACCTCGACCTGTATGATTCAGCGAGATTATCCGTGATCGTCATAATCTACGGGTGGATAGATTATGGACATGAAATTGGATTTCATGACGGATATACCTGAATCTAGAGAGTCTCAATAATGAAACATACTCGTAGAGCACTAGAGCAACATTTATGAATAATGATGATTATTATAAATCGTTTAATCGTTAAACAAAAAAAAAATACATGCGAACGGGCCGAACCGTCATTTCCTAATTAATATGTATTTGTATTTAATATATGATATTATTAAATACACATTAATAAATGGTCAAATAAAGGTATTTGACATATATCATCAATATATGTATTTGAGATATTTAAAGTAAATATAATACATATATTTGATATATTTGTATTTAATTAATTAATTAATTATTTAATTGTTAAATGATTAATATAATTAAAATATAAATATATCACCAAATGATAAAGTTAGGAAATGATTATAAGTTGCAATTGTTGACTTATACATTAAAGGAAAAGGTTGTCAAATTGATTTTGACTTCTTAAGATATTTGTTCAAAATTGTTTGAAAAATAAAAATATTTTTTTCTTTATTTCTTGCTAATTTCGGCCAAGACACTTTAAAATATAAGTGTTATATTTTTCTAAGTTGCATTTGTTGACTAAATTAAATATCTTTAAAGTTGTTTTAGATATTTAACCAAGTTGAACAAATGAAATACAAATGAAGATGAAATTAATATTCTTCCATTTCCTTTAGTGAAATTCGGCCAAGGCCTTCTTTGGCCAAGTATATATTGATTTCATTTCATTTGAAATGTTAACCTAATACACTTTATACAAACAAACTCCATTGAAGAAACTTTTAAAGCTTGAGAGAAGAAAGACTTATCAAGGAAAAGCTTGGAATTTAGTAAGTTTTTCAAACTTACTATTAGAGAGGAATATGTTCCTTAGGTTCTAGGCTTCAACATATGTTGTTCTTAGATAATTTCTTTCTTTATTTCTTTGTGTTTTTGTTGATGGAAGTTTGAATGAAGTGTTGAGCATGTATGGTGAAGAAAGGATGTAACTATTGTAGTTATATGTATTCTTTTAAGGTTTATGAAACCATGTTGCTATTCTAGAGTTGTTGACCCACTCTTAAATGACCTAGATTTGATCTTGAGTTGTTTCATTGTGTTGAGACTTGAATTAGATGAAAGATTGATGATTGAAACATTTGATTTAATGTAATTAGCCTAATTTGTCCAATTTGTGGAAATTGAAAAATTAGGGTTTCTAACTAATTCCAAAATTGGGGGTTTTCATATATGTTGTGTATTTATGTGTGTATAAGATGCATGCAAAGTTTCATGTTGATTGGATTTCATTAAGATGAGTTTTGAAGCATGAAATGACCAAATGGTCAATAATGCCACCAAATGTGGCTCACGGCATTGTGAGGGATTTTTGGGGATTTTGTGGCTTTTGGTGTTTTGATGTTTTGAACATGCTAAGTTCATCTTAGAAATGATTTAGAATCATTCAAAATTGATTGGATCAATTTCGGACTAAAATGGACAAAATACCATATAAGGGTAATTTGGTAATTTCACTTGAATTTGATTCATTTGAAATTTTATTTCATAATTTGATTATTGGAATATTAAATAAACATGTTTATTTAATTAATCCGAGAAAAAGTTTTGAAATCGGAAGATTCGATCTTCCGCCGCTTCCGCTGCGTTACCGGATATAGCCCCTAAAACCCCTACATATAGTACCTTTCAATGGGATACATCCATCTGTAATGGACAGGACCTCCCTTTCTAGCTTCATCCGATAAATGCACAGCCAGATGTACCATGACATCAAAGAAAGCGGGTGGCAAAATTCGCTCCAGCTTGCATAGGATTATCACGATTCCTCGCTCAAGGTCGTCAATAACAGATGTGCTTAATGTCCTTTGACACAATTGTTTAAAGAAGCCACATAGATCAAGTACGGCGTCGCATACATTCGGGGGGAGATAAGGTCGAATGCCAACAGGAAGGAGAATCTCGAGCAGCACATGACAATCGTGACTCTTTAATCCCATTATTGTATCATCTCTGACCCAACGCCCAATATTGGATGCATAATTATCAGGGAATTTAACCATTTTCAGCCAATCACAGAAGATTTTCTCTCCGATTGATTGAGCACATAACTAGCAGGAGGCTTAATAAAACCTCGAGAGGAGTCTTGTAAATGCAATTCACTGCGAATTCTAAGATCTTGTAGGTCCAATCTAGCATTTACAGTGTCTTTTGTCTTACCTGGAATATTGAATAGTGTACCCACTAAACTCTCACAAATATTTTTCTCTATATGCATTACATCCAAATTATGTCGCAAACTCAGAGTCCCCCAATATTCTAACTCAAAGAAAATACTTTTTCCTGTCCAATTTTACTCTTCAGGTAACCGTTTTCGATTTTTATCTCTATTATTAGGATGTTTACCTGGTGTGCTGTCTTTGAGATGTTGATTTTGGCAAAGTATATCAAATGCAGACAATTGACTGGGCTTACTCTGAGGTTCATGTTGCCCGTTAAATAATTTACTCCTCCGCCAAGGATGACTCGACTCAAGAAATCTCATGTGCCCCGTGTATCCGATTTTATTCCGTAATCGTTGCGAAGGTGTATGATCCGCACAAACTGGACATGCCATGTATCCCTTAGTGCTCCATCCAGATAATGAACCATAGGCTGGAAAATCATTAATGGTCCATAATAATGCGGAATGCATCTGAAAATACTGCTCTGAAGCTGCATCATAGGTATGCACACCCACATTCCATAATGTTTGTAACTCCTCGATCAATGGTCTCAAGTAAATATTTATATCTTTACCAGGTGAACGTGGACCAGGGATAAGCAATGACATAAACATGAACGGATCCTTCATACATTTCCATGGAGGTAAGTTATATGGAATGACAATAACGGGCCAGATGCTATAAGAGTTGTACATATTCCCAAATGGGTTAAAACCATCAGAGGCAAGACCTAACCTGACATTACGGGGGTCCTCAGCGAAACGGGGGTACATGTCATCAAATTCCTTCCATTCGGTTCCGTCCGCAGGATGTCTAAGTATGCCCTCCGCACCGATCCTCTTTTCATGATGCCACATCATATCAGTCGCTGTGTGTCGTGACATGAACAATCTCTGCAGCCTGGGCGTTAAAGGGAAATATCGCAATATCTTTTGAGGCACTTTCTTCCCCATACCACGGACTTTGTACCGACTTTCACCACATATCGAACAATGTTCAAGTGATTCATACTCGGCACGAAATAATACACAATCAAACTTACAAGCATGAATGGATTCATACCCCATTCCCAGATCACGCAACATTTTCTTTGCCTCGTAGTACGACTTAGGCAATTCGCTTCCAACCGGTAACATTTGGGCCAGTAACTCTAACATCATATCGATACTTTTGTTGGTCATTCTGTTGATCACTTTAATGTGTAATAATTTCACAACGAAATTCAAGATCGACATTCCAGCACCTTCGAATGGAATTTTTTTTGCCTCATCAAGTAGTTCACTAAATAAATTTTGATCATTTCCACTTAACACTGGCATGTCGCCACTAACACTATGACCAAGTTGTGGACCTTGTAAGTCATGCAAAATATCGGCGATATCATCGTTTGCAGGTTGATTGTAACTACTGCTCCCTTCGCCGACATCAAAAAACCGTGACTGAGAATGATACTGCTCACCGTGATAAATCCACGTACGGTAAGTGGGTGATATTCCTGGCATGTATAAATGATTATGAACTTCATCTAACCGCTTCCTTTTCCTATTCAAACAATTTGCACATGGACAACGAACACGACCTTCTGCATCAATGTGTTGCTTTGCGACTTCCATAAACTCAGACACTCCATTACGATATTCAACACTCAATCTATCCAGAGAGCTCATCCAATTTCTATCCATTTCAACAGAATACCTAAATATAATCATATAATTATTAGATATCATTTTACAGTAATCAACATTACTAATTCAGTAATACTTAATTTAAGCATATATATATATATATATATATATATATATATAAATATATATATATATATTTGGTTGATAAATTAATTAAATAGTTTACAGAAAAATTCTATTTTGTTAATTAATATACTTACTCTACATATATGAATCATAAATCACTAACAAACAGCATATAAAAAACATATATAATCATAAAAATGAAAATAATAAAGAAATATGAAAGAAGATTTACCTTTTCGGAAATTGATTACAATTTTATTGAAAATTTTTAGGAGAGATGTGAGGCTGTAGAGGAGAAATTCTCAGATTTCAGAGGATGAAAATGAAGAGAATGAGAGAAAAACAGAGGGGGAGAAGGGTTGGTGACCTTCTGTATTTTAATCTATCTTTAGCGTCGAATTGAGTATTCGACGCTAATTGTTTCAGTTTTTAACGTCGAAAAAACCGTTTCGACGCTAAATGTTTAAGTTTTTAGCGTCGAAATTGTTTTTTCGACGCTATATATAAAAAATTAGCGTCGGATTTAATTTAGACGCGAAAGAATCAAGGATCTGTCGGTGGAAGCTTCATAACTCTTTAGCATCGAACAATTGTTCGACGCTAAAAGTATTGTTTTTGGCGTCGAATATCAAAGTCGACGCTAATTGTTGCAGGTTTTAGCGTCGAAACCGTTTTGTCGACGCTAAATATAAAAAATGTAGCGTCGAATTTAATTTAGACGCGAAAGAAGGTGGAAGCTTCATAACTCTTTAGCGTCAAAAATATATTCGACGCTAAAAGTATTATTTTTGGCGTCGAATATTCAAATTCGACTCTAATTGTTTCCGTTTTTAGCGTCGAATTTAATTTAGACGCGAAAGAGTCAAGGATTTGCCGGTGGAAACTTCATACACCTTTAGCGACGATATATGTTCGATGCTATAATTATATTTTTGGCGTCGACTCCGTATTTCGACGCTAAAAGTGTACTATTTGGCACCAAAAATTATTGCAATAATATAATTATTCAGCGTCGAATAATATTCGACGCTAAAGTTCTGTTTTTAGCGTCGAAATATAGTTTCGACGCTAAAACATTATATTCTGCGTCGAAGTTTTATTCCGTCGCTAAAAATATGACATATAGCGTCAAAACTGATATTCGACGCTAAAAATAACTTTTAGCGTCGTATAATGTTTCGACGCTAAATATTTGGACGCTAAAAGCCATAATTCTTGTAGTGTATGTGATGTTGTTGCTAATTAACATCAGCTAGCAATACGTACATGTTAAAACTTGTCCTCAAGCTTGATTTATGCTTCTTTGATCTGGGGAGATCCTGTAGATTCCAGCTGCATTGTACCTTAAAGAACCCTCAAAGACAATTTTCGGTGGAGGATTTTCTTCTTTGAAGTTAAGGAGTGGAACTTCAGGAATAGAGCATACCAATGAGTT
>SKCR01007911.1:0-24969 GCA_019454045.1 Zanthoxylum bungeanum | reverse complement strand
AGCCTATTCCGCATTATCGATGTCCAGTCTCGATAATACTACGGCTAGGGATATTTAATGATTAAACCTTATGGATTGATACTGTCTCATATCATCTCAATCCAGTACTAATCATATGGACTTTCGCCATTTATATATCAAAGTAAATAATATTTACAAAATGGCCAAAGGCAATTTCATTATACATAGTTAATTTTGTACAATAATACAATATCATTTACAAACGTGACACTATGGGACACAATGTCTAACATATATATAGATCTGTATCAAGCGTAGTATACCGTAGTATTGTGCATATCGGCCCAGTATCGGATAGTCACGTGCTAGGGCTGGGGCTGGATAAATGTTCTGCCCCGTCCGAAGCACATGTCGGATGTCTGGTAACTAGTCCTATAAACGATATGCATGACCTAGTCATAATATCTCGATGGTTGCGCAACACTTAAGAGCACTAATACCGTATCCTGCGTGACATCATCTCCACTATGATGAAGTGATACTTCCGTCTTGACATCAACCCAATACACTACGACTCTCTGATAAACCCAGAAGTGGTGTACGCAGAACCGGTTAAAGCTCTGTACCACCAAGACCAAAGAGTATCGATTATCGTAAGTATTAGCGATGTAAGTCTCAGGTTAAGACTAACACACCTACCTTGATTTCGGCCTCCCATAGACACATAGTCATAATACCAATGGGATTCCGAAGGGTCTTTCCAGAGCGAAGCTGTTTCCCGTACCATCGGTGAAACACGACCTCCTATCGCAGTTGCATAAGTATCCAATACTTATATATATGAGAACTATGTCGTTGTGCCCTCACAACGCACACAAGTGCAATACTAGCCTATTCCGCATTATCGAAGTCCAGTCTCGATAATACTCCGGCTAGGGATATTTAATGACTAATCCTTCGGGGACTGATACTGTCTCATATCATTCTCAGTCCAGGAACTAATCATAGGGACCTCTCTTCATTTATATATCTATGGTGATCTAATCACAAATGATGAGAGTGCAATTTCCTTGTCACATAGTTAATTTGCTACAACAACACAATGATTTGTGCAAATAGTGACGCTATGGGTCATTTTGTCCAACAACAGTTGGGTTTGTTGGAGAAACTCAATATGTTATAGCGGACCTACTCGTTGTTGCCTACCTCTTGAGCGCTAGGTGAGTTCTTGAGGGCCATACATATGTGATACACATTAGCTCTCGCTCCCATGGCATTATTGAGTGAACTTCAAAAGCACCCTCTTCCCAAAATTCTACCAATCATAACGCCCATGCGCTTCACTGGACATGATACACGCATTGACCTCAAAACCCCCAACATGGCTGTAGTTTCCCTTAAACAGCATGGTGTCTCCCGCTACCATTCGGTACACCCACCGACATGTTTTCCAGTGCCCCAATTGTCTTTGTCTTTCTCCACAAAGGCACGCCACTTGATCCCCACAAGTGACTGTGCCTATGTGCATATGATGTAGGGAACGCTTTCCCTCGCACAGCGGAAGTGGCTTAGACATCTGGGATCGACCTTTAAAATTTTTATGCTCTTCTCACCTTAATCCTGAATTTTTCTGCCAAAAATTCAATTCCGAACAGCTCTTGAATCATTCACACACAGCCTTATGACTGTTCGTCTCCCATGCATTATCATCAAATAATCACGCACCAGCCACTCATCAAATGAACAAAACCACTGAAATTTAATCATGCAATGTATGTGTTTAGACACATGCGCATCTTCCACTCATCAGCATCAGCCACGTCCAGATCTGTTTCACACATGCGCATCTCCCACTCATCAGCATCAGCCACGTCCAGATCTGTTTCATCCCTTTTGATCTTATGCTTTGATCACACTTCATCATGCCATGTGCATTATAGCTTTGATCTTGGCTCAGGCAATTTGGCCACCGTTACGTACAGTCACACACAGCAAGTTGATCACGCCACTTTACATGTGGTTCATCAGCGCTAGGCACATCGAGACCATTGATCAATTTCCTTCAATGCATGCACTCAGTTGCCGTGAGTTTTATTTCAACAATCGGGTCATCACTCAATCATCCCTATTATGACTCACCACCAAAAATCAGTGAGGGTGGGCTCGGTTCAACTTACTTGATGAAAATTTTCTTGAGAAAAATTTATGCCTTTTTGTTTTCTATTTTTCCAATCATTTTCAATCTCAGTGAGAATGAGAAAGTGAGGTTAGAGTTGGAATGTGAAGGGAAAAACTTTCAATTTATATCTAGGATTTATGTTAATTAAATGTACATTTATAAAATTAACCATAACCATAATCACACATATAAATATGGGCCAATGACATATTTGTGACAATAAAATAATTAATTTCAAAATTAATTATAATACCAAATATCATTTAATTTGAAATTAAAATTTAACATGTAACTTATATCATGATATAAATTACTTTTTTGATTTTGAATTAAATCAAATTTAATTTAAAAATCAAATCCTATATTAAATGATTTTCTAATAATCATTAATATAAAAACTATATATTAAACATTTTAATATATAATTTCAAAGTGTGACTTTATATAATTATTAATCAAATTAATAAGTATATCAATAAATAATTCACAATATTTAATATTTTTGAAGTGAGTTCATAATTGGACTATCCAATTATTCAATGTATTCCTATAATGTAACGAGCTAACAAGAGGACCAAATGGACCTACAGTTTTGAGCTTCAATAATCTCGAAATATTAATTTAAACTCTTTAATTTAATATTCCGAATTATTAATTTTAGGTTATTCCACTAAAAACCTAAAGTTACACTCTCGTCACTGTAGATATATTTTATACCGAAAGTATCTCACAATCACTGCATATAGATTGACCATCCACGAGTATCTCATAATTAGAGTCGGGTTATAATATCTGTTATACCGCTCTAAATATTTTGTGCCATGAGTATCATTGATTCTCTGTTGAACAATTTATTCATAACTATTATGAACAATTTATATCTAGGATTTAGGTTAATTAAATGTAAATTTATAAAATTAACCCTAACCCTAATCACACATATAAGTATGTATTCTCTCATATAGTCCTCCCCAAGGAATACAAACAATTTGATCTCTTCTTAGACTATAAAAGAATTCATCAATAGTTTCATTGTCAACAGACATTGATCTCATCATGTCTAGTAAGATTTGATTTATCATTTCTGCAACACCATTCAGATATGGTGTTTCAAGTGTTATGAGTCGGGATACCATCTCATATTCAATTAAGAACTCCTCGAAGTCATTGTGGAGGTATTCTACTCCACGATCTGATCGTAGAATTTTGGTATCTTTACCTAATTGGTTATCAACATTAGCACAATACTCCTTGAACTTTTCAAAGGTACCCGATTTATGCTGTATTAGGTAAACATGTATATATCTAGAATAATCATCCATAAATGTGATGAAATTTTCATAATCACTTAGTGATTAATTGGCTCTTAGTCTTTTTCAAATAAAAAGTCTATTGGTCATATTACCTTATAGACAAGACTTATAGATAGGTAAATTGTGGTCCTTTAACTGACTTAAAGATCTACTTTCTACCAATCAGTTTATCTTGTCAAGCTAAATATGGCCAAGTCTGAGATGTCACAGATATGTGTTATTGCAAGAAATCATTTGTCATTTAGTTTTAGGTTTTTCAACCTTAAACATCTCAGTATTGAGCAATGAGTTATATGTTAACAATCTTAACAAATATAAGTTATCTCCTAGTTTCCTTTACATATAGGTAATCCATTGTTGAAATAATAACTATTATTATTAAATAAAATGGAAACCATCATGCAATAGTTTTGAAACCGAAATCAAATTTCTATGAAAAAACAAGAATAAACAATAATCTATTGAAATTGAAATAACATTTATTTGATGATTGGAAACTAATAACTCCCACTGCTTTTACTGAAACAACATTCCCTCTCCTGACTCTCATGGTGTAGTTAGCTTCAGCAAGGTCTTTCCAAGTATCAAATAGCTATAACCTTAGACTTACAAGTGTTTTTTTATTTTCTTTGCAGTTTTGAAAGACTTGGCAACACTTGCCTCTCCGTTAGGCTTACAATGATCCATCAGTATGGACTCCAAAGAGGTGAGTGTTGGACAATTATGACACATATCATCACTATTTGTACAGAACATGGTGTTGTTGTACAAATTAACTATGTGACAAAGGAAATTTCTCTTTTATCATTTGTAATTGGATTACCGGGATATATAAATGATAAAAGTCCATACGATTAGTTCCAGATTAATAAGATATGAGAGAATACTAATCCACTAAGGTTTAATCATTAAAACATCCCTAGTCATAGTATTATTGAGTTTGGACATCGATAATGCGGAATATACTAGTATTCAACTTGTGCGCATTGTGGGAGCATAATGGCATAGTTCTCATATATTTCAGTATTGGATACTTATGCAAGTGTGATATGAGGTTGTGTTTACCGATGGTACGGAAACAGCTTCGCTCTGGATAGACCCCTCGGAATTCCATTGGTAGTATGACTATGTGTCTTTGGAAGTCCGAATCAGGGTAGGTGTTTTTGGTCTTAACCTGAGACTTGCATCGCTAATACTTGCGACAATCAATATACTTTGGTTTTGGTCATCCAGGGCTTTAACAGGTTCTGTGTACTCCTCTTCTGGGTATATTGAGAATCATAGTGTATTGGGTGTGATGTCAAGATGGAAGTATCACTTCAGTCATATGGAGATGATGGTCACGTAGGATGAGGAACTGGTACTCTTATATGCTGCAGCTATCAGGATAATATGACTAGGTCATGTTTATTCGATTATAGAGACTAGTTACCAGAGATCCGATATATGTTTCGTACGGGGCAGACATCAACTCTCCAAGAGATTACTCTTGGTTCACAATGAACCTGCCCCAGCTTTCGGGTAGAGACTATAAGATCAAATCTTTAGTAGTCTCGGCCACGTAGGTTTTGCCCAGCTAACCTAAGTTGTTCGATGTCAGCAATCATCTGCGACACCTAGTGCTCGACAGATGCACCCTCTGACATACGTGAGCGAAAGAGCTCTTTTTGCAATTTGTACTTCTAAGATTTAAGAATATATCTATGAAGATCTTTAATTTCATCATCAATGTACAAGGATCTAATCCTTAATTTTGACGACGGAATTAAAGAGTCATTACATCAAGTATAAATGATTGAGCACTAAAGTTATCATCACATGAATCTTCCAAAGATCATGTTCTACTATTTTCTCAACTCCGGGCTTAGGCTTGAGATGTAATTCTATCAAATAGAATAACTTCTCAATTCCCATGACTATCCTGAGGTCCTATTCCCAATCTGAAAATTAAAGCCGCTTAAAGACATTTTCTCATAGGATTATGTTTTAAACGATAATCTTTCAGTAATCTGGATTTCAATAGTCTAACTATCCAATCAACGATTTCGGGTACTATTTAATATAATGATTACTATAGTCTAACTATATAATCAACTATAATTTGATTGGTTAAAATTCAAATATATTGATTACTATAATCCAATTATATAATCAACTATAATTTGAAGTAGTTTGAATACAATCCAACTGTTTAATTAAAACAATGATTAAATATTAGTCCAACTAATATATTTATTTAAAATTGACGAAAATGATATGATCGCTTATTGGCAAGTATCTAAATGAAATTTCAAATTTAATACTTGCCTCCCACTATTTTTCGACGAGCCTCTAACCCTCTATTGAGTACTCGGGAAACCTTGTTTCCTAGTGGGCTAGGATCCCGTTAAATAACACACAACCTTGACTTTGGCCAAGAAATTGTAGGATATTTAACTAGGTAGATCTCTAAGATCAATTATATCTCATCCAATTCCTAGATCCAATAGGTGGACATCCAAGTCCGAAATATATATCTAATATATGTCAATATATCCGATATATTCCCTAACCTTTTTCCTCTGAATCAATTTCAGCCTTGGCTTTGGTACACCAAACTTAATGATTCCAGTTAAGCGGGACCCATTGACTTTGGAAAGCTTCGTAATCGATGTCGATGGACAAGAAGTGATCTTGACTTTGGTCAATAAATCACAACTTCGACAAGATATGCGATATGGAAAACAACTTTCATGATTCAAACACATTCGCGAAGGACAAAGGTCTTGACTTTGGCCAACAAACCAGTGCCAATCATGGATCTTGACTAAGAATCACTCAATGGAAAGAAAAACACTTAATATTTGTTGAAGGTTTTTTTTTCGCGTAATTGGCAACCAATTAATTATCTTTGATTAGGTCTCATCATACACCATTAAGCATGCATTCTAAAAGCATAATAAGGCGCGATAAATAAATTAATGATGATATGTGGATGGATATTTAAAACAACTTGTTCCTAGAACAAATCTCTCCATTTCCTCTCTCCCGCTAGCACAATTCTTACTTCTACCCAATTACATAACACTTCTAAAGAAACATTATGTACATTGAGGGGAATAGGTGAGAAGAGAAATACAAAGAGTCAAGAGGTAATAGGCTGGACACGCAGGTCCAATTTAATAAATTCTAAATTTATTACAACAATTTCCAAAATTGCCCTCACCCATCTAATATCCATTCGATATACATTATTCATACATCACATCCATGTATTCACACAAAAGATGTTATCAATCAATCTAATCCAATTAATTAATCTGAAATTAATGACCATCCATTGTTCAAACAATGATTTGATTTGCGTGAGTCCAACTCGTTTTAAGAATAAGCACTCAAAATACGAATTCTTGAATTATATCAAACTACAACATTAAATCCAATTTAATTTGTATTCAGTGCTAATTCTTTATTTAATTCCAAATTAAATAATTACACTTTATTAATGAGCTTTTGCGACTGAGATTCTAAATCTAATATAAATGGGTCTCAAAGCCCAATTAACATCCAATGTCAATTTAATTAAAGACCAATGGGCTTTCAATTAATTTATAAGGCATGGACTTTGGAAACCAAAGCCCAATTAGGATTCACCCTTTGCCAAAAATCAATTTAGGCCCATTAGGCCCAATTAAATTATTAAAGGCCAATTTTATTATATTTGGACTTTATGGAAATGGTTTTAGGCCCAATTGGATCCAACCAATTAACCTAAACCAAACTTGACCCAACCAAGCCCATTAAGCGCAAATACAACATTTTAAGCCCAATTCCAAATTTAGCCCAACTAATTAAATTCCAATATTCAAAATATCATAATTTAATTAACTAAAGTGCATTAGCCATAACTAATTAGTCAAATTAACATTTCCAAAATACTAATTTACTTAATTAATCATGCTAATCATCATCAACACATGTCCAACATTATTGAATAAAAAATCATCTCATTTCATGCTATATTGCTCACGGCATTTAGGGATTTTATAAATCCGATTTCGATTTTAATCCAATTAAATCCTAAATCAATTTATCCCATGTCTTTCAACTCATCCAATGATCAAAAGAACAAAATACCATGACATTAGGGCATCTATACAATTCGGCCAAGCCAAATTTTTGGGGAAAAAATAATCTAATTCAATTTTCATCAAATTGATCATGCATAACTCTAAGTTATCATCATTCAAGCATACTCAAACAATCAATTTTATCAAATCATGCTCAAATCAATTTTACCCAAATTTTACCCTAATTCAATTTCATGCTTAATAACCGCTCTGATACCATTGTTGGGTTTTCTAGGTCAAACCAAGATCAAATTAAGCATTTAAACATGTGAATACATCAAAGTAAAGTTGCTGAAATACTAACTTTGATCGGCTTGGATGTTGGCGGAGAGTTCAAAAATTTCCCTTTGATGTATTCGGCCAAGCCCATTGTTGTGCTCCTCCAACTTTCGGCCAAGTTCTCCATTTTGTTGATCTTCAAGCTTCAAGCTTTGAATGTAGATTCCATGCTCATGAATGGGTTTCCCTATCACCTTTGTAAGACTCTTGATGTGTGCTAGCACCTTATAAAATTGCTACAATTTTCTTCTTCATCTTTGCAAGATTCGGCCAAGCCAAATGAGAGAGAAAATGAGAGGGCCATTCGGCCAAGGAGAGGAATGAGAGAGTAAAGTGTGTTGTGTGTGTTTTGGTATATTTTTTTTCTAAAAACATATACCAAAACTTCTTACAAAATTTGGTAAAAGCTTTTCCAAAAAGCAAAAACCAATTTTGGAGGCAAAATGGCATTTATTACCCACAACCACCACCATCATGAATAGTGACTGGTTTTCAATCACCAAAAGGTGACTTGACATCCATCACTAAAGTGACTAATGATGTGATGTGTGATGTGACTTATGGGCCGCACTTGAATAAAAATCGGAGTGGCCTCGCAAACACATTTCGGGCTCGGATTCGCTAATTCCGAATTAACGAATTTTTCTGTTGCGACGTAATTAAATCAAATTTAATTAAATAATTATGCCTAGTAAAATTACTATTCAACTCTCTGAAGGAACTTCTCTAATGCTTCTATATGCCCAATTCTTGTCTCTGATTTTACCATCATATCATCCACATACACTTCAATCTCTTTGTGCATCAAATCGTGGAATAGCGTAGTGGCCATTCACTGATAAGTAGCTCCTGCATTCTTGAGCCCAAATGGCATTACCTTGTAACAATATGTGCCCCACTCGGTGACAAAGGCAGTCTTGTGCTTGTCTTCTTGAGCCATGAGAACCTGATTGTACCCTGAAAACCCATATGCAAATGAATACATGGCAGATAAAGCTGCACTGTCAACTAGCACATCTATATGAGGTAGAGGAAAATCATCTTTCGGGCAAGCCTTGTTAAGATCTCTGTAATCCACACATATTTTGACTTTCCCGTCTTTCTTCGGCACTGGCACAATATTTGCTAACCATTCAGGATACTTTACTACTTCCAAGAACCCCACATCTATCTGTTTCTTGACTTCTTCTCTAACTTTCTCAGCCCACTCTGGTCTCATCCGTCGGAGTTTCTGTTTCACTGGCCTCATATTCGGATAAGTTGGTATTGTATGCTGGGCGATGCGTCTGTGTACCCCAGGCATGTCCTCGTAGGACCAAGCAAAGACTTTGGCATATCTGACAAATATTTCTTCTAATTTCTCCCGTTCCTCAGAGGTAACCTCACTTGCAATTAGGATTTCCATGGGACTTTCAGGTGTACCCAAGTTAAATGCATTCATTTTGGTTGAGCTGATATCAAATATACTTAAGTCATGAAAATTGAAAGGAAGAGACTTAGGCAAGTAAGCAAAATGATTGTCTTTATTGCTAGGAAATCCAGAAGTACACTCAAATAAATCAGGAAGATAAATGTCTTCGTCATCCACAGACATTTCATCCTCCGCAACTGGGTTTTTCTTAGTTTCATCCTCCCCGATAGTCAGGCTCTCCAATTTCATCAACTCTTCTTACCACTTATCTTCTTCTTTCACAACGTCTTCCGTCAGCGGCTTCTCACGTAGAATATCTTGGAAGATCTCAAATCCAGGCACAACAATCCCATTAACTTTTAACGGTTCATGCTCACCTTGATACCCCGAAGCCTTTACAAAGCATTCCATCAATTTCAACCCTTTCTTTTAGCCCTCGGCTTTTCCTAATCAGACTTGTACCCCAAACCCCTTCGAGTAGTCTGACCTTTAAAGTTAGGCAATGTTGAACCTTTGCCCGGCTTGAACTTCATCTTTTCCATGATCATAGCCACCCTAGGATCCACCCACTCCTCAAAATTTGTCGACACTTGGAACCTTGTGAAAGGTTGTATTTCCAAAGTGGCCATATCATTATCTACCTCAGCTTGAATGGTGACAATCTCTCCCCCGTACGGGAACCTAATATCCTGATGCAGAGTGGAGGGCACGCCCCCAAGCTTGTGAAACCAAGGCCTTCCCAATGACAAAGCAAAAGTGGCCGGGATGTCCAGCACTGTGAATTCAACCTCGTCTTCAATTGGGCCAACTTTTACCATTGCTGCAAAAGTACCCTCAACTCCCCTCTTACTATCATCATAAGCTTTAATAGTCATACTGGAGGGATCCGGATCTGTTGCCTTCATACCCAGTTTTGCCAAAATCTTCAATGGGCACACATTGATGGATGAGCCATCATCTACCATCACACAAGAGGTATTCTTGCCCCTTACTTCAACTTTGACAAATAAGGGTCTATTATGATTCCTTCATTCAGCCGGAAGTTCCTCCTCATAAAAGGTTATCTGTAAAGCTTCCTTTTGTACTGATCCAACAAACATTATGTGGTTAGCATCCTCCGACACTACTATCTTGCTCAAGGCCTCAACCATAGCACGTCTGTGCTCATGTGATGAACATAATAATTCCCAGATGCTGACTTGTGCCCGTGTCTTTTTCAACTGTTGTAGCACTACATCTCCCTCATCATTTTATGTATTCTCAGCCACTTCTCTCCCTTCTGTCAACACTTCTTTACCCTTCTCAGCTGTATCACCGTAGAAACGCCCACTGCGTGTCATTCCTCTTACCTCCTCTTCATCACTACTAGAAAAGTCTACCCAGAAATTCTTCCTCTGTTTTGTTTCATCTTCGTTGTTGCTGTCCCAAATTACCAGGCAAAAGGCTTGGTGGTCAAAGGATTTGAGGACAAGGGTTTCAGGTAGGCCAGAGTTTATCATGTAGGTAGGTGGGGGGACAGAGTTGTAATTCGCCATGGGGTTTTTGTCTGTGTTAGGCTGTTCTATTTCTGGGTCGGGTATATTTTTGGAGTCTATAAGGTCCTGGATTTCATGGCGGAGGCGGGCACAATTGTCAGTGTCATGGCCCTTTTGTTGGTGGAAATGGCAATAGTGGTTCAGGTTGAGATGTGGTGGTGGTGGGTGTGGAAATGGTTTGGTCTCTAGGGGTTTCAGAAGTCCCTGTCTCTTCAATTTCTCCAACACCTTAGACAAGGGTTTTCCTAGGTTGGAAAATTGTCGGTTTCGGATAGCAGCAATTTCAGCGGAAACAGGCTTGGTACTGATGTTCCCCCAATGGGCCTCCTGTTCAGGCCATAGAAATTCCTATTCTCCGCCTCTTCTTCTTCAATATCCATGACAGTTTCCCTCAACTGTCGAAAGTCAGTAATCATGGAGGTCATCCTCCTCAACTTGCCATAGATCGAGGGCTTAGTCCCCTTGATAATCATCTTAATCTGGTCCTTCTCTGAGGGCCGAGTCTGTATTTTTAGAAGCTGGCTTCTCCAGCGGTCTACATACTCCTTGAAGCTTTCTTCCGGCTTCTGCTTAGTGTTCTCTAAATCACGGTGTGACAAATCAATTTCCAAATCTGTAACATATTGCTTCAGAAAAGCTTCAGCCAGTTCCCTCCAGTCTTCCTTAACCTTTCTTTCCAGGCTATGATACCATACTACCGGCGCCCCCTCAAGTGACATCCCAAACATTTTCTGTACTTGGCGCTGCGACAAGCCCACTGAACTCATAACTGAAGCATATTGTCAAAGATGGACCCTCGGGTCCCAATTACCATTGAACTTGGCCATGTCAGGCATCTTTAACTGAGCTGGCAGCTATTCTTCAAAAGTCATCGATTCATAATCAAACAACTCTTCATGTTTACCCATCATTTTGCAGGTAACCGTTTCTACCTGATCCCGAAGCTTCTGAAATTCTACCTGAGACCCAATCATTCTTCATGTCGCATATTCTGCCATGTCATAATCAAAAGTGGGGATATCATCCCCCAACCCATTCTGAGGCTCCTCACGCCTCACATTCTCAGAATTTCCCCTAGCACGGGGCACAGCCATATTAGCGACAGCAGCAGTCAAGGCTTGTAACTGTTCAGTAATCTTAGTGAGACTATTCTCAAACTGATCCATACGGGATGTTTCATTCTCTAAGTCGCTCATGTTTGCTATCGACCTTTTAACAAGTCTTCCTTTTTCCCTAACCCAACAGATATCTATGATAGCTCTTAAGACACAAGAGAGTTAACATGATGTGTGTATGCATGAGATGCATGAGATACGTGCGATGTGTGGAACATATAATTCGGCCTATTGTCATTTTAAAGCTTCAACCATATTATTGCAAGGTGAAAACTTGTCCCAGTTGAAAAGGCCCAACAGGTTTACACTTTGTGATAACATGGCCAAACGACTTCAAATGATAAGGGGCCCAAACACAAGCATAAAGAAACAATTTCTACAGAGTGGCTCATCGGCATTTCAGAGACGTTTGGCCTAATCGTCATAAGATACGAACTCGTCCCAGTATAAATGGCCCAACAAGTTTGCATTTCTAACAAGAAGTCCGACTGCATCCTAATGAGGATGGTCCACAAATACAAGCATAAAGAGATAATTCAAGCATAAAGCAATAATTTATACAGAGCGGCCCATCGCCATTTCAGAAGCTTTTGGCCCAATTGTCATAGGATACAAACTCGTCCCAGTTTAAATGGCCCAACAAGCTCGCATTTCTGACAAGAAGTCCAACTGCATCCAAATGAGGATGGTCCACAAGCACAAGGAAATAGTTGCTATAGGTCATACAACTCCGGTCTACGTGTGGGTTTGCAGGAGTATAGACAAAGACTCTCGCTAGCGAAGGGTTGCTCACAACTAGGTCTCCCCACTCAAGGGTTCGAACGACCAAGTGAGCGCATCTTTTTTATACATTACGGTACGTGCCAACGAGTTATGGTGTGTGACTGACTGTCGAATGGATTTCCCGTTGTAGATTCCCCAGAGGGAGGGCGGAGCGAACTCTCTTAAAAACCCAAGCTTCTTAGGCTCTTATCGCTTGGTGACAGGAATAAACCATGATTCCTCCAAATTATTCCATCACGGTAGGCTACAAGTACATGATTATCTAGGTGCCTTTGCAGCTTTTCCTTATAGAAAGGTAGTGAATGAGGGAATACACAAAACCATTACCTAGCCTTAAAAGTGCCTTTGATTAAACCCCTTTCAACCCACGGTAAACACAGTTAATTAAAGCATAAATCACAATCATTACAAGGTATTATTTCGAGGCCAATTCTCTATCCCCAGTGGAGTCACCAGACTGTAGGACACAGATGTTGGACGATGCTGTCCCGGGCTCGCGGCCTGGTTGGGAGTACAGATTAGCCCGCGGGGGACTAAACCGGAGAAATAACATGGAGTCGTCACCCGGTGTGAACCGGGAAACTGATTTAAGGCCGCACTCACCCCTCGCAAGGGAAGACCTCAAATCGTTGGGTTTGGAATGGTCCCTTACTTATCCCACTTGTAATGAAATGATTTGTCCAATAATTTAATCTAACCTACACAACATATTTCCAAGAGTATTATACTTTTAAGTTCACATACATGAAAGGAATCATCATAACGGCAAACATACGATTTCACAGAATAATCTCATGAACACGTTGAATCATCAAACATGAAAGAGAAATAACAATCTAAGCATAAACATAAAGAAAAACTTATTGCGAAAGGTGGTGACAAGATCATGCATAGAGGAATAACATACTAATGGCTAAATCATGCTTGAACACAATCTCATTAACACATCAAATAGATAAATGCGAGGATACAAATAGATGATAACAGTGAAAGTATCAATAATGGAATGATATTATTAATTACATGATACAAGAGAAACCACCTAAGAAGCAATTATGCATGAAATGAGATGAAAATGAATCAGTTCAGTGTATGCACGTTCGTGTAGCGTTTGAAAATACATTTGAACGATAAACAGAAAGTTCGCTTTCATGTAGCGTTTGAAAATGCGTTCGAACGGGACAAGACCTGATGAAACAAAATACATGCGTGTTCTAGTAGCGTTCGTAAACGCGTTCGAATGGGAAACAGAAGGTTCGCGTTCGTATATCGTTTGGTAACGTGTTCGAATGGGGCAAGACCTGATGAAATAAAATGCATACGCGTTCGAGTAGCGTTTGTAAACACTTTCGAGCGGGAAACAGAAGGTCCGCATTAGTATAGCGTTCGAGAACGCGTTCGAACGGGACATGACCTGATGTATCATAGATGACACAAACACATACACAGATGCACAATGTAGGACCCTGTATGCTCGATTGAACTCATTCCCATTCAATCGAGTAAACCTCGTCTGGCGCGGCAAAACATCGTGGTAAAGGTAGCCTTTAGGCATTTTCCCTCGAATAGATGACATTTAATCCACCCTAGTTAGCCCATGTGCACTAGAATGCAATACATTCATAAATAGAGCAATGATATACGAAAGTTCAGTGACATAACAAAAGGCGAGGCAAAACATCATGGTAAAGGTAAAAAGCTTTTTAGGCATTTCCCTCGAATAGAGGACCTTTAATCCACCCTAGCTAGCCCATGTACATTACATCATAATGCATAAAAATGAATAAGACAATAATATGGACTTCCGTATATCCGATTAAACGTATCTCGCATTCAATCAAACACACTTCGTCCGGCACGGCAAATTATTGTGGTGAAGGTAGCATTTTGGACTTTTCTCCCCTCAAATTGAGAACCTTTAGACTAACATACTAAGCCCATGCGCATTACATTATTATGCATGTGAATGAATATGGCAATGATGTGGAACTCTGTATGTCTGATTAAACATATCTAACATTCAATCAAACATACTTCGTCCGGCATGGCAAAACATCGTGGTGAAGGTAGCCTTTGCGCATTTTCCCTCGAATAGAGGACCTTTAATCCACCCTAGTTAGCCCATGTGCACCGCATCATCAATACACAAACAAATTGTTAGACATTATGTCCCATAGCGTCACTGTTTGTAAATGATATTGTATTATTGTACAAAATTAACTATGTGATAATGAATTGCCTTTTGCCGTTTTGTAATGTTATTTACTTTGATATATAAATGGCGAAAGTCCATATGATTAGTACCGGATTGAGATGATATGAGACAGTATCAATCCATAAAGGTTTAATCATTAGATATCCCTAGTCGTAGTATTATCGAGATCGGACATCGATAATGCGGAATAGACTAGTATTGCGCTTGTGCACGTTGTGAGGGCACAACGGCATAGTTCTCATATATTTAAGTATTGGATACTTATGCAAGTGCGATAGGAGGTTGTGTTTTACCGATGGTATGGAAAACAGCTTCGCTCTGGATAGACCCCGCGGAATCCCATTGGTAGTATGTCTACGTGTCTATGGGAGGCCGCATCAAGGTAGGTGTATATGGTCTTAACCTGAGACTTACATCGCTAGTACTTGCGACAATCGGTAAACTTTGGTTTTGGTGGTTGGGGACCTTAACCGGTTCTGTGTACACCTCTTCTGGGTTTATCGAGAATCGTAGTGTACTGGATGTAATGTCAAGATGGAAGTATCGCTTCAGACATATGGAGGCGATGATCACGCAGGACACAGAACTGGTACTCTATAAAAGGTTGCAACCGTCGGGACAATATGACCAGGTCAGGATTGTCCGATTAAAGAGACTAGTTGCTTGATGTCCGATATATGTTTCGTACGGGGCAGACACATCTCCAGCCCCAGGCCTAGCATGTGATCATCCGATACTGGATCGATGTACGCAATACTACGGTATACTACGCTTGATACAGATCTTATATTCCTATAAGAATATTTCTGGAGAATTGGGTAGGCATGGCGCTTTGCTAGAAGCCAACCTTGTCTTGTGAATCGGTATAGACGTAGTACGAGGTACGTACGTGTTCGGATTATCCGACGACCGGATTTACTGCCAAAATATCCGGAGATCTCTTGGGTCGCTTCCTGAAGATTCACCTATGATATTTGATTCGGACTTAATTAATCTTGGATTAATTACGGAGAAACTTTATCTCGGATAAAGTGCCTTGTTTAGAGAGAGAACGATTAATTTGGAATTAATCGACAAAATTATTATATTCGATATAATAATCGAAATTCGATTTCGACGCGAAATTAAAATTAGATTTTAATTCGGGCAAACGAGTTAGTTTAAAATTAATTCGTTAGCGACGTAAATAATAATTTCGCCAGGCGCAATTATTTATTTAAATTCGGTTTAATTAACGTCGCGACGTAAGCTCGGTATTTCGGAAATATCGAACCCGAACGCGTGAGTGGACGTGGGCCCACTTTCATTGGGAAACGTGTGGGGCCCACATGACACATGTCATTACATTGCATGGTGTTAGTGTACAAAACACTCTATGGCATTGCATGGTGATAGTGTATAAAACACTCTATGGCATTGCATGGTGATAGTGTACAATTCACTCAATTGGTTTGCATGGAGTTTGAGTGTTGGACACTCTAAGCCATTGCATGGTTTGTGTCATAGATTTATTATTAATTTAATAAATTATGGCATAAATATAAATTGTTTTTTGGTAAAACAAAATAAATCAATCACACAATTCTCTCTTCTCTCTCAAATTGCCGAAACTTCACCATTGAAGGGCAAAGGAAGATTTGATCTTCCATTCTCCTTTTTTGCTAGCACAAGCAAGGGATCAAAGGAGGTGATAGGGAAATCATCAAAGAGCTTGGAATACAAAAGCTTGGAGCTTCAAGTCTTCTTCTTCCCTTGGCCGAAACCAACCAACCAACTTGGAGCTTGGAGATTCAAAGGTTTTGTTCATCTTCTTCATCACATAACTTTGTAAGTATGATTCCGCCATGCTTCAAGTCTTTTATATATATTCATTTTAGTATTTCATATGCTTAATCTTTGTTTGGGACCTATATAATAGAAACCAACACAAATAACTTACAGAAAGTTAATGGCAAAATAAAAAATGCGGATAATAAACAATCAAGATAAAACGAAGCGAGATATGTGTCGTTTGCTCAAGTGGTACGTGGAGTTGTATCCCAAGTACAGACCGCACTACTATCCAATCAGATTCATGTACGGAATTTACATATGGGTTTCCATCTTATATACCACAAAAGACGACACAGTTCCCATTCATCTAAGGGTCACAACACACATCCACAGGCGACTCTTATGTGAAGAAAATAAATAAAACAATTAAGAGATTAATTAAAATGAATAATAGAAGTGCCCTCAGGTCTAACATTTTAAATCGCCTCACGGACGTACGATACACGATCATCGGAAGGGTTAAAACTCCGCAACTCCTCCGGTACACTGGTTCACTGTTTCCTTTCGTTGTTTCGTTTTTTGGACCGCTGTCTTTACTCAATTCCGCTGCTGTTTTTGATGTAGTTTTCTGGACTATTTTTGCTGTATTATGGGGCAATTTTATGCAGTAATCTTAAGGATTTTAAAGTGCAGTTTTTGGTCACTGTTTTTGGTGATTTAGGCAACTATTTTAAGGTATTTGGGCTGTTGTTTTTCGGTGGATGTAGGGGTTATTTTAAGTGTTATATGCGGCTGTTTTTCACTTGTTGATGTGCGGCTGAACTAGTTTTGATGGTTGTTTGGTTGGACGGCAATGTAAGAGATTTTTTGAATGATTGGAGGTTTCTTGTGAATGTTATTTGTGAATGGACCAAGAGTTTTTTTTTTTGTGAATGAGCTAGGGGTTCTAAGGGTTGGATTTGGTTTTCTTTTATAGGCAAAGGGTAGGGTGAATCCATGTTTGAAAAGAAATTGGATTCGTGTATTAAAGAGATGCCATTTAATTAGTGTCACACAAGGAAAAAAAATATTTAATTGGGGAAATGATTTGTTTAAATTAGGAATATGTTTATTTGATTTGTTTTATTTAATTTGGTATATGATTTGTTTTGTTTAGGAAAGTGGATTTGTTATTTTAGTAGGTGATTATTTAGATTTTATTTGATTTATTTAATTTAGGAAGGATATTATTTTAATTTGTGACATGTTTTAAATGTTTTAATTATTTTTGAATGGGTTTTGGTGGGCTAAATGGGCTTGGGCGTGAGGCTAGCGACAAAACCAGAAGTACCGACACCGTTCGAAAGCCTATTCGAACGCTGCACGAACTCCCGCAATCTACTTGACGTTCCAACGTGTTCACGAACGCAGCACGAACGAAAGCAGTGAACATGTTAATTGAATCAGATGACATACTTATTCTGAATTTCCCCTTTCCACATTCGTTTCCCGCGACTTCCGTGACTTAAAAGGTATTGTCTCCAAATGAGACTCATCATAGGGACTTACATGCAAAATGCAGTGCCTACAGTATAATATATCGAATATATTATTTTATCGATTAATTCTAAATTAATCGTTCTCTATCTTTAAATAGTATTTTATCTCAGATAAAATATCTCTATAATTAATCCTAGATTAATTTTCTCTCTCTTATAATTAATCCCAGATTAATTATATGCGAGTCATACGTCATCGGTGAATCTTCGAGAATAACCCATGAGATCCCTGTATTTGTTGGCAGTAAATCCGGTCGACGGACTATCCGAACACGTACGTACCTAGTACTACGTTTTTACCGATTGACAAGACATGGTTGGCTTCTAGCAAAGCACCATGCCTACCAAATTCTCCAAAAATATTCTTAAAGAAATATGTAATCTATTTCAGGCGTAGTATACATGGTATTGCGTATTGCGATCCAGTATCGGATGTCACGTGCTAGGCCTGGGGCTGGAATTGTGTCTGCCCCATATGAAGCACATATCGGATCTCTGGTAACTAGTCTCTATAATCGAATAATCATGACCTAGTCATATTATCCTGATGACTACAGTACTAAAGAGAGCTAGTTTCGTATCCTGCCTGATCATCATCTCCATATGACTGAAGTGATACTTCCATCTTGACATCACACCCAATACACTACGATTCTCAATATACCAAGAAGAGGTGTACACAGAACCTGTTAAAGCCCTGGATGACCAAAACCAAAGTATATTGATTGTCACAAGTATTAGCGATGCAAGTCTCAGGTTAATACCAAATACACCTACCCTGATTCGGACTTCCATAGATACATAGTCATACTACCAATGGAATCCGAGGGGTCTATCCAGAGTGAAGCTGTTTCCGTACTATCGGTAAACACAACCTCCTATTACACTTGCACAAGTGCAATACTAGTATATTCTGCATTATCGATGTCCAATCTCGATAATACTACGACTAGGGATATTTTAATGATTAAACCTTAATGGATTAATATTGTCTCATATCTTATTAATCTGGAACTAATCATATGGACTTTTATCATTTATGTATCTTGGTAATCCAATTACAAATGATAAATGAGCAATTTTCTTTGTCACGTAGTTAATTTGTACAACAACACCCTGTTCTGTACAAATAGTGATGCTATGGGTCATAATTGTCCAACAATCTCCCACTTGGACTATAGCCAATCACTCAAGTGTCATACACTTGAACTATGTACGGTTCGGTCAAACTTCTACAGAGAAACTACTTTCGTCAGCGGATTTGAAAGGTTATCATCTGATGTGATTTATTCGATCATCACATCGCCACGATGTATGATCGGAACGAATCAGATTAATAGTTGAAGTATATACTTGGATCGTTGATGAGACCATTAATTCTTTAGCCTGTGCTGTAGCCTAGCTCAGCTGCTAACAGAACTACTCCTAATCCAATTAGGATTATTAAGATCCAAAGTGCTTCTTTCGCTACCTCAGCTGCATCAATATTCTGCTTTTAATGTTTATTCGGCAACAGTATCTTGCTTGGAAGATTTCCACCTCACTGTTTCGTTATTCAAACTATATAGTATCCTTATTACGACTTACAGTCATATTTTACGGTTAGGAAACTTGCAGCAGTGAACCCAGTCACTTCAAGTTCTTCTTCTCCATAGTATAAGAAAGCATCCTTAGATCTTCTAAGATACGTAAGGATGTTCTTATCATCAATCCTGTTGAGTTTCTAATTAGGTCCCAAGATCATGAAATCAAGCACAAAATTCGCATGAACACATCAAAGAAGTAAGGCATAATCATTACTCACATAGATCGGTTTTGTTGCGAAGAAGAACAAGATGCGTTTTCTGCCTCTCTCCATGCTCGGCAGTGGCTTCTTCAAGCAGTGGGCTGCTCGGTTTTGGCCTCCAAAGTCCCTGCAAGAATCAGCCATGTGAGACTCCATTGAAGCTCCAAGCTTCAAGTTTTTCCATGCTCATAAATTCCGTGTGTGTGCTAGCACTTCTCTTCTTCCTTTGCTTCTCACAAATTCGGTCAAACCAAAAATTGGAGAACAAAAATGGCTCCAAGCCGTGAGATGAGGAAGAAGAAAAGAGAGGGAGAAGGAGAGAAAGAGAGGGAAAGGGTTTTCACGTGAAACCGTGAATGAGAGGAGAGAGAGAGTTAAATTAAAAAAAATGTATTTGGTTTATTTATATATTCAAAAAATTAATAAACCAATTACCATTTTTTCAATTTCAAAAAACAAAAGTCAAAAAGCATAAAGCAAAAGCAATTAAATGCTTTCAACTACCACATCAATCACTCAAATGTCACATCACTCAAAGTTACATGTGATTTGACGCTTGATGCGACTAGCGATTTGACGCTTGACGTGACTTGCGTGCCGCACTCGAATTCGAAATACGAATGCGCTCGCAAACACGCTCGGGCTCGGGTTCGCTAATTCCAAATTAATGAATTTTCTGTTGCGTCGTAATTAAATGATTACGCCTAGCGAAATCACTATTCACGTCTCTAACGAATTAATTAAAAATTAATTCGTTCGCCCGAATTAAAATCCAATTTTAATTCCGCGTCGAAATCCAATTTCTAATAATATATCAAATATATTATTTTATCGATTAATTCCAAATTAATCATTCTCTCTCTTTAAATAATATTTTATCCCATATAAAATATCTCCGTGATTAATCCCAGATTAATTTTCTCTCTCTAGAAATTAATCTTCTCTCTCTACTAATTAATCCCAGATTAATCATAGTGCGAGTCATACATCATTGGTGAATCTTTGGGAAGCGACCCATGAGATCTCCGGATATGTTGGCAGTAAATCGGGTTTCGGACTATCCGTGTTGGATAATATGACCCATAGCGTCACTATTTGTACAGATCACGGTGTTGTTGTACAAATTAACTATGTGACAAGGAAATTGCACTCTCATCATTTGTGATTAGATCACCATAGATGAATAAATGAAGAGAGGTCCATATGATTATTTCCTGGATTGAGATGATATGAGACAGTATCAGTCCACGAAGGATTAATCATTAAATATCCCTAACCGGAGTATTATCGAGACAGGACATCGATAATGCGGAATAGGCTAGTATTGCACTTGTGCGCGTTGTGAGGGCACGACGACATAGTTCTCATATATATTTAAGTATTGGATACTTATGCAAGTGCGATAGGAGGTTGTGTTTCACCGATGGTACGGGAAACAGCTTCGCTCTGGATAGACCCCTCAGAATCCCATTGGTATTATGACTATGTGTCTATGGGAGTCCGACATCAGGGTAGGTGTATTTGGTCTTAACCTGAGACTTGCACCGCTAATACTTACGATAATCGGTAGACTTTGGTCTTGGTGGTACAGGGCTTTAACCTGTTCTGCGTACACCACTTCTGGGTTTATCAGAGAGTCGTAGTGTATTGGGGGTGATGTCAAGACGGAAGTATCACTTCAGTCATAGTGGAGATGATGTCACGCAGGATACGGTATTAGTGCTCTTAAGTGTTGCGCAACCATCGGGATATTATGACTAGGTCATACATATCTGATTATAGAGACTAGTTACCAAACATCCGACATGTGCTTCGGACGGGGCAGACACTTATCCAGCCCCAGCCCTAGCACGTGACTATCCGATACTGGGCCGATATACACAATACTACGGTATACTACGCTTGATACAGATCTATATATTCCTGTAAGAATATTTCTGAGAATTGGGTAGGCATGGCGCTTTGCTAGAAGCCAACCTTGTCTTGTAAATCGGTATAAACGTAGTACGAGGTACTTACGTGTTCGGATATCCGACGACCGTTATTTACTGCCAACATATCCGGAGATCTCATGGGTCGCTTCCTGAAGATTCACTGATGACGTATGACTCGCACTTTAATTAATCTGGGATTAATTAGATGAGAGAGAAAATTAATCTGGGATTAATCACGGAGATATTTTATCTGGGATAAAATATTAATTAAAGAGAGAGAACGATTAATTGGAATTAATCGATAAAATAATATATTTGATATATTATTAGAAATTGGATTTCGACGCAGAATTAAAATTAGATTTTAATTCGGGTGAACGAATTAATTTAGAATTAATTCGTTAGCGACGTGAATAGTGATTTCGCTAGGCGTAATCATTTAATTACGACGCAACGAAAAATTCGTTAATTTGGAATTAACGAACCCGAGCCCGGGATTATTTGCGAGCGCATTCGCATTTCAAATTCGAGTGCGGCACGCAAGTCAAATCAGCGTCAAATCGCTAGTCACATCAAGCGTCAAATCAAATGTCACTTTGAGTGATGTGACAAGTTGTCATTTGATTTGAGTGATTGATGTGGTAGTTGAAAAGCTTTAAATGCTTTTTGCTTTTGGCTTTTGACTTTTGGTATTTTGGAAAATTGAAAAGTTGTATATGGTTTATTTTATTTTTGGAAAATATATAAACCAAAATTACATTTTTCTTTTCATATAATTCTCTCTCTCATTTACGGTTTCTTGTAGAAACCATTTTCCCTCTCTTTCTCTCTTCTCCCTCTCACGGCTCACTGCCGATTTCTTCTCTAATTTTTTGGTTAGACCGAATTTGTGAGAAGCAAAGAAGATGAACAAGTGCTAGCACACACATTGGGTTACACATAGGTGATAGGGAAACGAATTTATGAGCTTGGAATCCATTTTTGGAACTTGAAGCTTGGAGCTTCCATGGAGTCTCCCATGGCCGAATCTTGGAGGAATTTCACAGCCCAAAACTGAGCAGTCCAGCAGTTCACATGAGTCAAAAACCGAGCTTCATGGAGGAGGAAAATGGGTCTTGTTCTTCCTAGCATCAAACCCATCAATGTGAGTATGTATTCCGCCTTACTCCTTGGTTGTATTCAACTCGTTTTTATGCATGATTGATGATTCTTGGGACTTGATTGAAACTCAACAATGGTATCTTGAGCCATTTTTGCATAAAACGAATTAGGGTTCTTGAGCAAAATTTGGGGCTTTTTGATTTAAGCATGATTTTAACAAATGTTTTTTTAAGAATGCTTGTATATGAATAAATTAGAGTATATGTAATCAATTTGATGTGAAAATTAATTGGATTGATTTTCCCCAATTTGCTTAATGTTGGCCAAAACTTTAATTTGGGTAAACTCAATTTGAGCATCAAATGATTAAATGTTTAATATAGTATGCTTGAATGAGGTTGAATTGATGTTGTGCATAATCAATTTCATGAAATTTGGTTGGATCCATTTTCCCTAAATTTTGGGCATGACAAATTTGGGTAAACTTGATTTGAGCATGTTTAATGATATTGGATGATTTAGAATGCTTGAATGTTGTTTAATTGATGATTGATTAGATCAATTTGATGAAAAGTGTTTGGAACAATTTTTCCCCAATTTGCTTGTGATGGCCGAATTTGGCAAGTGCCATAATGTCTTGGATTTTTGATTTTTTGTTCATTGGATGACTTGGAAATCATTGAGTGATGTTGAATTTATGTTTAATTTTGTTCAATTGGATTGAATGTGATTTGGACATAATTTTCCCCTTATGGCCGAGACACTTGAAGCATGAAATTGGGTTTGATTTTGATTTAATTATGTTGGACATGATTAATTGATGTTAAGCATGATTAATTGGACAATTTAGTGTTTTGGAAACTTTGATTTGGGTAATTAATAATGCTATACACTTAGGTAATTTAATTGGAAATTTGGAATTTTTGAAATTAAATTATTGGGCCTTAAAATTAGATTTGGGCTTTTAAAGTTGTTATTGGGTTTATTGGTTGTACAAAGTTGGTTTAGGCCAAAATTGGTTGGATCCAATTAGGCCCAAAACCGCTTCCAAAAGGCCCAAATGCGACTAATGGACCTTTAACGTTTAATTGGGCCTAATGGGCCTAAATTAATTTATGGGCTTATGGGGTAACTCCCGGATTGGACTTTGTTTGCGGGTTTGACCCGAGTTGACCGAAAGTCCACGCCTCAAGAAATTAATTAAAAGCCCATTGGACTTTAATTAAATTAATATTGGATATTAATCGGGCTTTTGAGACTCGTAACGATTAAATTTGGAATTTAAGTCGTAAAGGTTTATTTTATAAAGTGTAATATTTAATTTGGAATTAAATAATGAATTAGAATTAAATACGTATTAAATTGGATTTAATCATGTAATTTAATTTTATTTGAGAAATCGTACTTTGAGTACGTGTTCGCAATACGAGTTTGACTCGAACAAAATCAAATCTTTGTTTGAACATTGGATGATCACTAATTATCAAGATTAATTAATTGGATTAGATTGATTGATAACATGCTTGTATGAATACATGGTTGTGATGTTTGAATAATGTATATCGGATGGATATTAGCCGGGTGGGTGATTTTGGAAATTGTAATAAATTTGATTTATTAATTGGACCTGCGTGTCCAGCCTTATCTCCTATTTCTTTGTATTCTCTTCTCATCTATTCCCCTTCATGTAAATGAGGTTTCTTTAGAAGTGTAGTGTAACGGGTAGAAGTAATGCAAGTGCTAGCTTGGAGAGAGAAAGTGAGAGATTTGATCTAGGATCAATGTGTAAAATATCCATCCGCATATCATTATTATTTTATCATATGCGCTTTATTATGTCTTTAGAATGCATGTTTAAGGGTGTATATGATGAGACATTAACAAAGATAATAAATTGGTTGCCAATTTGCACGCAAAAACCCTCGTTAAATATCAAG
>SKCR01007910.1:0-31213 GCA_019454045.1 Zanthoxylum bungeanum | reverse complement strand
ATAAAGATCCAGGATGTCCCACTATCACCTATCACATTGGCACAAATGAGTTTGATCAAGCGTTATAGATTTAGATGCCAGTGTTAACCTCATGCCATATTCGATCTATGTGCAGTTATGGCTTGGTGAGATTAAACCTACATCTGTAGTTTTACAGAGACCGATCCATTAGAACACCACGGGGAGTGTAGTTGAGGATGTTTTAGTTCAAATTAGATAAATTATACTACCCTGTTGACTTCTTGATTTTAGATACACAATCTGTTGTGACACTGAGTCGAAAATTCCACTCATATTAGGTAGACCTTTTTCTTGCTACAGCTAATGCACTTATTAATTGCAGGAGGAATGGTCTCATGAAATTGACATTTGGAAACATGACAATGAAAGTGAATATCTTCCATGTTGAGAAAACAACCACGAGAAGATGACGAGTGCCATTACATATATATGTTAGACACAGTCTTACCTGTATGTAACAGCCTGCACTGTTGAGTTTCTAATATAGGTCCCAAGATCATGAAATCAAGCATAAAATTCGCATGAATACACAAAGGAATAAGGCGGAAACTTTACTCACATTGAACGGTTTTGGATGCGAAGAACAAGATCCATTTTCCTCCTTGTTGAAGCTCGGTTTTGGACTCCATTGAGCTGCTGTGATGCTCGGTTGAGGCTGTTTTGATGCCTTCAAATTCGGCCATGGGAGACCTCCATTGAAGCTCCAAAATCGGATTCCAAGCTCATAAATTCGTTTCCCTATCACCTATGTATAACCCAAGGTGTGCTAGCACTTCTTCATCTTCCTTGCTTCTCTCAAATTCGGTCCAACCAGAAATTTGGTGAAGAAATCGGCTTGAAGCCGTGAGAAGAGAGGGAAGAAGAAAAGAGAGGGAGAAGGAAAATGCGGAAAAAAAAGAAGAAGAGAGGGAGGAGAGAAAAGAAAAAGAAATGTAATTAGTTTTTATAATTTCTAAATTAATAAAAAACCATTTACCAATTCTTTTACTTTCCATTAAATGCTAAAGTCAAAAAGTAAAAGCAAAAGTTGCTTTTTCAACTTCTACATCAATCACTCAAATCAAGTGACAACATGTCACATCACTCAAAGTGACATTTGATTTGACGCTTGATGTGACTTGCGATTTGACGCACGATTTGACTTGCGTGCCGCACTCGAATTCGAAATGCGAATGCGCTCGCAAATAATCCCGGGCTCGGGTTCGCTAATTCCAAATTAACGAATTTTCCGTCGCGTCGTAATTAAATGATTACGCCTAGCGAAATCACTATTCACGTCGCTAACGAATTAATTCTAAATTAATTCGTTCGCCCGAATTAAAATCTAATTTCAATTCCGCGTCAAAATCCAATTTCTAATAATATATCAAATATATTATTTTATCGATTAATTCCAAATTAATCGTTCTCTCTCTTAATTAATATTTTATCCCAGATAAAATATCTCCGTGATTAATCCCAGATTAATTTTCTCTCTTCTAATTAATCCCAGATTAATTAAGTGCGAGTTATACGTCATCGGTGAATCTTCGGAAGCGACGACCATGAGATCTCCGGATATGTTGGCAGTAAATACGGTCATCAGACTATCCGAACACGTAAGTACTCGTACTCGTTTATACCGATTTACAAGACAAGGTTGGCTTCTAGCAAAGCGCCATGCCTACCAAATTCTCCAGAAATATTCTTACAGGAATATATAGATCTGTATCAAGCGTAGTATACCGTAGTATTGTGTATATCAGCCCAGTATCAGATAGTCACGTACTAGGGCTGGGGCTGGATAAGTGTCTGCCCCGTCCGAAGCACATGTCGGATGTCTGGTAACTAGTCTCTATAATCGGATATACATGACCTTGTCATAATATCC
This sequence comes from Zanthoxylum bungeanum, assembly GCA_019454045.1. Lineage (NCBI taxonomy): Eukaryota > Viridiplantae > Streptophyta > Magnoliopsida > Sapindales > Rutaceae > Zanthoxylum > Zanthoxylum bungeanum. The sequence continues at coordinate 29,322 of SKCR01007910.1, read as the reverse complement.
CGATGGCCGGCCAGCACTTAAGAGCACTAATACCGTATCCTGCGTGACATCATCTCCACTATGAATGAAGTGATACTTCCGTCTCGACATCACACCCAATACACTACGACTCTCTGATAAACCCAGAAGTGGTGTACGCAGAACCGGTTAAATCCTTGTACCACCAAGACCAAAGTCTATCGATTATCGTAAGTATTAGCGATGCAAGTCTCAGGTTAAGACTATACACACCTACCTTGATTTCGGCCTCCCATAGACACATAGTCATAATACCAATGGGATTCCGAGGGGTCTATCCAGAGCAAAGCTGTTTCCCGTACCATCGGGAAAACACAACCTCATATCGCACTTGCATAAGTATCCTATACTTATATATATGAGAACTATGTCGTTGTGCCCTCACAACGCGCACAAGTGCAATACTAGCCTATTCCGCATTATCGATGTCCTGTCTCGATAATTACTACGACTAGGGATATTTAATGATTAATCCTTCGTGGACTGATACTGTCTCATATCATTCTCAATCCAGGAACTAATCATATGGACCTCTCTTCATTTATACATCTAAGGTGATCTAATCACAAATGATGAGAGTACAATCTCCTTTGTCACATAGTTAATTTGCTACAACAACACAATGATCTGTGCAAATAGTGACGCTATGGGTCATTTTGTCCAACATGCACACCATACAACTAACTCTCATGAGCTGGACCTTATCCCAAAGAACCATAAAATAAGGAATATGAGAGTTAGTGTTCAATTGAAGATGATACCTAGAAAGCTAAAAAGAAGGTTGAACCAGTTGATAAATCTCAGTCATCAGTAGACCCTGGCGGATCAATGGATGAAATGCTGTAACCAGCCAGAACTTTTGTTTCATGCCTTCATCAGTTCACTACATGGAAGCCACCATGACAACATTAAGTGGTTATATCTGGCTGAAGACGTTAAAATTAGCGCTAGCGGGGAGGCAACCCTTGTATCTGTATTTATTTTATTTATTTTATTTTATTTACTTCAGTGTTATTTATTGTGTGCTAATTGCATATTTATTATTTGCATGAGTAATTATGAAGGTGTCAGTACAACTTAATCAGCCACACAACTAAAGTCTCACCAGCAGGAACCTGATCAACTCCATGCCTGGTAGTGTTGTTCCTTAATCTTTTTTCTTTATATTTATCTTACATTGGGACAAATACAAGTTTTAAGTGTGGGCGTGTATGCGTGCGCATGATAATATGTGTTGTTTTGTTATAAAAAAATGGTTTATTTGTTTATTTTAGTCCTTAATAGTAAAGCATAGTCCAATGATGATATTATTTTCTTTAGGGTGAAAACTTAGAAATGATAAGTTCTGTAATGTACTTTTATCTAATGTATTGAGTAATTGATCTAGGTTAGACTCGTAAGCACTTAATTATGGATTTTTAGTAGTGAGAACCTAGGCTATTGGCAAAGTGACTAGTTGAAGAAATTGCATGTCGATGAATGACCGTTTTCTTAGATATCTATCCTAATTTTCTAGTGTCATGATGTGTGGTATGATTGAAAATGAAAGAAAAGTCTCAGAAGAAAGAAATTAAACCACCTATAACCGATAAACGTGAAGCTACCTATGGGTGAGTATTAGGACCACCATGAGGATAAATGCTACCTTAAAGGGTAGGTGTGTTGAAAAAGGAAAAAAAAGTTCAAAAAGAAAGAAAAGAGAGACAATAAAAGAAAAAAAAGAAAATCATACCATACTGAGCACAGAAAAGCAACTACATAGCATAATTGAGATATCTAGGTTGGTTTGACCCATCGGATCCCAATTTTTAAACAAAATCATTGAGTTGGCTTACCTAAGAATCAAGTTGTGAATGAACCTTTACACACACACACAGACACTGTGAGTCTGGCTTAGATAATTTATTCAAAGACTTGGATTTGAGTTACGTTGAGTACTTTGAAAGTTCTTTGATTTCATTGCTAGACATTCTTTGAGGATGATAATATGTGTAGCTATTAGGACTATTTCATTTTTTTATTTTTGCATTTGTTTTGAATGACGTTTGTGGGTGTCGTCGCTGTAAGCCCTCACGAGACTATAACTAGTCCACTAGGGAAACCTAGGGGTTTAAAGGCTTTTTGCATATGCTAAATGCAATCGTGATCCCTAAGAAAGTGGCTTAGTTAGTTTTTTTTATTTACTTCTTATTTTATTTTATGCTTAAATTGCTAGGGACTAGCAATAAGCTGGTTGAGGGTTGTGATAAGTGCATAAAAGTGTAATTAGAACACTGCTAACTCGACTTTATTATCATATGTTTTAATCTTAATTAGAGTTATTTTGTGCTTTGTTATCAGGAAGCAATGGAACAAGAAGAATGAAGCAAATACACATGTTTCGGGACCATACGGACGCATCGGAAGCCTGCGAGAGCATCGAAAATAGGATGCACAGAACCAGTGAAGAAATTCTCTGGCACTGTGTCACCCAACTTCTTGGCGTCGCGGCGCTTGCGCACTCTCCATACAACATGGCCGCATCTTTGGCACCCCGGCGCCCAAAGACCAGCACTGCGGTACCCCGGACGCCCTAAAACCCTGATTGTTGACGTCTGTGATGCGTATTATGATTCCGAGGCCTCCCTATATAAACCCAATTTCGTCCAAACCCTAAAAAAAGAGAAAATCAGAGAGAAACATAGGAGAAACACACACAATGAGCCATAAACACAAGATTGAGAGAGAAGAACGAAGAACTTCAAAGATAAACATGCCGTGTCTCCGATCTATTCAGGCTATCTCTCTATTCCGTATGGAGAACTAATCTCCTAGTCAAAGGTAAGGATGAACTCTTGTATTTGAATTTCTATGTTTACGTTGTTGATTCTTAAAATACCTTTTTAACGTTTAATACAATTGATGTTGTTGTTCTTTATTATCTTACGATTTCTGAGGCCAGCGATTGTGTTTTTTCAACTCTCATATAGATCATGTCATGAGTCTTCTATGTGTGATTTGTGAACCCAGTTATGACTGGTAAAGTTATTTTATGTGTTGGTCTTCTGCTGTAATATTGCCTGAGGGTATATTGTCGATGTTAGATAGCTCGTAATGATGACTTTTGTGTGCTGTTAACATAGAGAAAATAATCATTGATTAACTTAGAATTGAATATGCGTATAATTGAATATCTTCTGACCGTTGGTTTGGGATGTTAAACTTTCAGTTGAGTAATAACAAGAATCAATAACTCATATAGGAGTTTTGATACAATAGAGATTCTTGATGCTTTGCCATATCTCACGACTGATATTCCTAAGAATTTTTCTATAGTTTTTTATCTTATTTTAAATCAATCATCTATCTCTTTCTGCCTTAGTTATTGCTAACATTTTTTTTGAGTAAACCAGTTCTTTGTAACCATCTCTCTGAGGAATCGACACCCCAATATACTGCGATAACCACAAGTACTTTTTGGGCTTAATCACTTGGCATCTTTCATTGTGATCAGGTATTTAATTGATGAATGATCTGTGTAGACCACCACTTTGGGACCCAGCAAATAGGAACGTAATTTGTCAAAAGCAAACACAACTTCGAGCAATTCATTTTCAGTAGTTGTGTAGTTGAGCTGTGCTTCATTCAATGTTTTGACGGCGTAGTAGATGGTGTGAAAAACTTTCGCCTTACATTGTCCCAAAACTGCACCTACAGAAAAATCACTAGCATCGCACATCACTTCAAAAGGAAGCGTCCAATCTGGTGCTATTATGATATGAGCATAGACCAATTTCCTGTTTCAAGATCTCGAAAGCATGGTGGCATTCTGTGGTGAAGTGGAAAGACACGTCTTTATCCAACAGGTTGCATAGAGGTTTGGCAATCTTGGAGAAATCTTTGATGAATCTTCTGTAAAATCATGCATGCCCTAGAAAACTTTGAATCCATTTGAAGAATGATGGTGGAGGTAATTTTTCTATCATCACGATCTTTGCTCTGTCTATTAAAGCGAATATTGAATGACTCACAGGCGATTCTTAATAGTTGGAAGTACACACCATCGTCAATAGGAATCTTCTCGAGTCGAGTAGCATATGTAATCATTTGACTATAGGATATCATTGATTTTGTGTGAGATCCTCCACACTTTGATGCCATGTATGTCAGAAACCTTTCATGTTCTAGCCTCTAGATGTTCATTGGGTGTAGACCGATGCACTCAATAATCAACTGCGAAGCAAGATAGGATCCGTCGGCCCGTATGTGTACCATAAGGGGTTTAGGTATCCATGTGAGTAAATTCACGATTCGTAAAACTTTGGCCAAAGTCGATCACCTAGGGTGGATCGCATCAGTTATAAAGAATCGTGGACATGTCAACATGAGATGTGCGCCTCAGAAACTTGACGGTATATTCTATGTTTCCTAAACACAACTCGGATAGCCTACGACGGAGGGATTGTTAAACATATGTGATGACCTCAACGAACTGTTTGAACTTAGAGAGTCCAATATGAAGTGTACTCTTGAGCACTTGGGTAGCCGATTAATTTTGATAAAAGATATATTCGATATTATAATTATCAATTAAGATAATCAAGTGTTATTGGATAACATTGATTATTTACTTTGACCTAATTGGATTAATTGGATTAATTCAATAATTAAAAAAGGCTTAATTGTAAAATCATAATTATCTCTACCATTTGAGGATATTATGGTAATTGTAAGTATGTAATAATAGGTGGTTTTTGCTTGATTTAATAGGATTAAATCAAAGTGGAAAATATTTAACTAATCCATTTCCTAATCATTGGCTTGATTTAATTGGATTAAATCAAAGTGGGAGACAATTGAGATTAATCACACCTAATTATACATATTGGACAAATTAGATTAAGTCCACTTAAAAGTTGATTACAACTTTTATTAATTAAAAATTGCCTAAGTTTTGCTATAAATAGCAAGCTTTAGGAAGGTTTTAATTACAAAAAAAGAACAAGTATAAGCATAAGCAAAAGCTTGGTAAGCTATCACTAGTAAATCTTGAGAGCCTTAAGTTAGAGAAGTGTTTAGAGAAGCTTGTGAGGTCTCTACAACATTTCATCTAGGTGAAATCAAGATTAGATCTTCAAGTGAAGCTTGATATCATTGGAAACAAGATTTGATCTTGAAGTCAAGCTTGTACACCTTGGAGGTTCTCCATCCATTTCAACAAACGATAGGTAGATTAGATCCATCAAGCTTACTAGGTAATGTTTGATCTTCTCCTAAGCCATGTTTATTTGTGTATTAGATGCATGATCACATAGCTTAATGTTGAATTAAGGCTAATCAATTGTGTTAGGATACTTTAGAAGTATAAACACAACATACTTATGTATTAGGTCAAAGATGTTCAAGTTGGACATGAAAAATTAATAAGAGTTTGAAACTCTAAATTAAAGCTTAGAGCTATGGCTACCATTCTAGAATCACTTGACCACCTTTAGGTGACCTATAATTTTTCATGAGACATTTTTTATTGGGATTCTATTTTGGGTTGTAATTTGATTCAAAGAAATACATATATATATTTAGAATTTATATATTTTTATTTTATAATATATGTTGTGGTTGGTTTTGAAATTAAAATTTTTTTGAGTGTTTTAAAGGTATTTAATTTTAGAAAATAAATTTTAAAAAATAAAAATAATAATGGTTTAATTGCTCTCGACCATGAAGGCCGAGAGCAAGACACTGCAGCGCCGAGCAGCATGCGCAGCATGCTGCGCAGGCAGCTTGCTAAGTAGCGTGTTGCTTGCATAGTATGCATAGACCTTGAGAATTTTATTTATTTTCGGTTTTTTATCCCGAGTGGAATTTTTTCGGATCCATATTTATTTCTGGTTTTCCCTAAAACACTTGAAAAATAAAATATTTTATTTTATTAATTTTAAAATATTTTTGAATTTATGCCATAGTAATTTTAATTTAATTATGCATAAGACATATTAGATATGTATTGCATGTTTTAAATTAAAACTTTGACCTAATTTAGTTAATGACTTGATTGTCATAAATCTCATGTGATTAGGTGATTACTTTAATTAAGTAATAGTATTAATAATGTTGGAGCATTATTATATGGTATGTCTTCTCAATACGAAGATGAATGGGTTCTTACTACTTATATCCAATATCGTCATTAGTGTGAGAATATAAGTGCTCGGAACTTAGGTCGCTCCGGTAAAACATTAGATGTAGCGTGATGAGTTAACGTTGTCACCCAATATCGTCATTAGTGTGAGGGTGTACATACGAAGCTCATTAGTGCACATTGACAAGTATAAACCTAGAACACATCTTAATCCAATATTGTCATTAGTGTGAGTATAAGAAACGGTTCATGACCAAACTAGGAGTCACATGAAGTTATTGACCTTGGAGGTCTACCTAATGAGTTTATAAAGGCCAATATTGTCATTAATGTGAGGCTGGAGTAAATGTCATGGGATCCACTTCCCGCTATGAAATTTTGATAGTCAAATTTCTATTTTTCCGTTAAGAGAGATTACAGAATTACGTAAAGTAGTTGGAGAGCACTAATAGATTTAAAATTTCATAATCAATTAGTGTTATCAGTTTTGAAATGAAAATTGTTCTGCTACTACTCAAAAATGTTGTCTTGTATATGGCTGCCTCTAATCCATTGATGAAACTTTTGGATTAGAATAAGCTAAAAGGAGCCGAAAACTATTTCGAATGGGAAATTAACATGTGCCTTGTCTTGGAGTATGAAAAGTTGACTTATGTCACGATCAATCCACTGTCTGTTGATATCGATCCTGATTCCACTCCAGAAGAGCGAGAAACTTTTTATAAATGGAAGGATGATAACCTGAAGGTGAAATCCTACATCTTGGGATCAATGGTTCCAGATTTGTTTGTGGTTTATCTATAGCTGCGGTTCATTCTATATTTGTATGGCGACCTTGATCCGGGATCGTCCATGTAGAGACATGAGAATGGAGGCACGTTGTATGATGTGATCATATAGGACTAGACCTAGATGGAAATGACATTCTTATAATATCGGGTAAACAAAGAAAGTCATTTCGATCTACTAGATGGTCATATATGGATTCATCTTAATCCATAATGTACTACGAACTCTTGCATGGCAGGGTATGTCCTTTGATTTACAAAGGTGAGGTTGGTGTAGAGCAGTCCCGATTAATAGCTACGTACTTTGGGGGTATGGGTCCGGTTGTGTAGCTGGGAACATTTTACATAGACATGGAGTTCACTCATTCTTGTGAGAAGTTGATGAGTATCTTCCTTAAGGGTTGATTCGGTACTTGAATGGTTTCAGTGCTCAAGTCTTTCTATTACGAATAGAAAGATTAAAATTCATAATGGTTATGAATAAATCTTTCATTAGAGAATCAATGGTACTTAAGGTATAAATAATTAGAGGGTCATAACGGACATTATGACCCAGCTCTAATTACGAGATACTCGTGAAGGGTCAATTCGTATGTAGTGACTATATCGATAGACACCGACTTGGTTCGGCTTAATATATCATCTACGGCAATGAGAGTGCAACTTCGGGTTTTTAGTGGAATAACCTGGAGTTAAAAATTCGGAATAATTAATTAAGAGCTTAATTAATATTTCGAGATTATTGGAGCTCAAAACCGTAGGTCCATTTGGTCCTCGTGCTAGCTCGATTTACTATAGCGGATTTACTATAATTGGATAATCCAATTATATACTCACATATGTATAAATATAATTAATATGATTAATAATATTATTATTTCACACTTGGAACCTTATGTTAATGTTTAACATATGGTCTTATTAATAATTATTTGATATTATTAATTACAAATTATTAAATTATATTAGATATATGATTTAATAAATAAGGATATTATTTTGAAATTCCAAAAATGGTTTTTGGAAAGCCTATTGACAGTTTTGGAAGTTATCAATTTGAAAAGGCTAGTATATCTTTAATTTTGTAATTTAATTTTGGCATGATGATGACAATCAATTCTTGATTTATGTTACAAAAATTAAAGAGGAAAAGATATCCCTTGGCCGAATTTTGACATGGAGGAATAGATAGAGTTTGTTTTGTTTTGGAAACAAAATAACCTAAGTATAAAAAGAAAAAATATTTTTCTTTTTACTTAAGTCTTCATCTATTCTACCTTAGCCTCCATCTTATTCTTCTTCATTCTCTCTCAAAAGTTGAGAAAAACCATAGAAAGAAAAAGAAGAAATTAAAACAAATACCAAGTGTGCTTAAATCTCTAAAACGTTTAAGGATTATTTTGTGAGTCTTGCCCACACAAGATTCTATTTGTAACGAGATATAGTTCAGAAGACTTGTGGTGCCGAACAAATCTTCATCTTCATCTTATTCTTGTTGTACTTGGCAGTGAAGTTTTGTTTTACTCATTGCTGCCCCTTTACTTGGTGAAAAACAACTCGATTTGGTTTCGTTTTAATCCAGTTTTTTTGGGAACATTTTGTGGTATTTTGGGGCTGTGTTGGGGGTGTTTTCAAGTGAAAAATCAGAACTAAAACACACCCATAGTCCACGCATTTCAGAGGCTATTTCTGTAGTGTGTTGGGCACGAGTCGAGTCCGAAACAGTCCAGTTTTTGTCCGGATGTTCGGGGTTGTTCAGGGACTATTCCGGGGCTGTTTTGGGGGCTGGAATCTTGTCTAAAACTGAAGCAAAATGTCAGTGGTGGTGGCAGTAACATTTGGCAGTTCAAAGGGAAGAGCAGAAAAATTTTGCAAGTCTGTTCCGTGTGCCTAAGACATTTCCGATGCGCAAGGAAAGCGTTTCCTACAATTGGCATCGAGAGCGAGGTTGAAAAGTATTCTTAACCCTTTACTTTTTCATTTAAATTACTGTTTTTATATATTTATATGAGTTATAAATATGGATATGCATGTTTAGATGAGTAGGCACAAAATAATATTCATCTGATTAATGTTTATTGTTTTTCATGTGATGAATGGATTTTGCATTGGTCCTAAATTTTTCCAGCTCTTATTTTATTTTTTGGTTTTTGATTTTGGGATGTAAGGCTATAAGGCCAATATTTGCAATTGTTGTATTTCATTTTTTCCAATGTAAAAATTTCAATTGTTGTAATTTAGAGCACCGAAGTCGCAAAATGAGCCAACACCACCTTAGAGCGTGATTTGAAGACCAAGGGATGCCTTGAGTATTTTTGTACTAATTAGATTAGTATAGGAAAACTAAAAGTCCGGTCAATGCAAAATATTTTTTTTATGTTAAATGTATGTTTAATTCGAATTATTTGAATAACATGTCATATAACTTAGGGTGTCTACTCTTGCATTTCACATGCCATAACATGCATTGGATGCATAATTATTATAGACATGAAATGTGATTTTATGTGATTTAAAATGTTTAAATTAGAATATGTTATGCCTGGAAAAATAATTAATTGGATTAATTGGTTTTATGGTTTAAATTTTGAATTCTAATATACTGGGCCTAATAAGTGCATAATAAATTCCATTGGTATATAGGCTGGAAATCCGGAAATAAATTCCATAGTCGAATCCGAATGGACGGTAATATGGTCTGCACTGGGGATACAATTCCACGTACCATTGGATTTTATAACGCACTAAGATTAATTAAATAGTTTAATATAAATCTTTACCATTTTAGGATTCTAAAATTTTAAACATGTTAGTGTTCTAGTATTTTAAAAGTTCAAATATAATAGGTCACTAATGCCACTCTAATTAAATTAGTTTATTTGAGTAATCCAATTAGTAGAGACTAATAGAAATTAGTGATATAAATTTTAAGAGTTAAAATTTATCGTACTAGTGTAAATAAGAGTTATGATTTAGCCGCCATTAATTTATTCACACTAGTTAAATTAAAATATTAGATATTTTATAAATAGAAACCTTAAACATAAAATAGTGAGTGGGATAGGGATATACAATAGTATATCTCGCGATCTCCGTTGTTACTCCAAAAACGTGGGATTCAAAAGGCGCCTCGATACGGCTTTGCTTTCGTCCCCCTACGGATAGTGTCTATTTTGGGTCAATATCAGGTTTGGATTCCGAGAGGATAGGGATTCTAGATGTATCAGGTGAACTGACCTACCTTACGGCGGCACTTCACTTGTTAAGTCCAAAGATCCTGAAACAGCGGGTCACACTCACAAAGGAATAATTAATTGTTAATGAAATTCCTTGATCGAATCAAACAGTAGTTGGTTAATATATGAATAAAAGTTATTCCCGTATATATTAATTGCTTGAGATTGTCTTGATCTATCATGCAAGTATTTGACCTACCCTACGGCGGCACTTACTTGTGGGATGATAGATTTCCGAGGCATAGTAAATCTCTTAGGTTTCTAATTCGTTATTCATGGTTTATGCATCATGTTTAATTTTATGCCAAAATTATTTGATGATTTTAATATGCGATGAATGAATGTTAAATGCATGTTTATTTTATTTTTCAGCCATGGTTTCTCCAATTATTTCTATACTCTCAAATGATAAATTAACGGGAGAAAATTATGTTAAGTGGAAAAGTAACATGAATGCTATCTTGGTATGCGAAGACCTAAAGTTTGTCATGACGGAGGAGTGTCCTCCCGAGCCGGCCAAAAATGCTGGCCAAGCTGTGCGCGATGCCGATAAGAAATGGGTCGAAGCTAATGAGAAAGCCTGCTTCTACTTGCTAGCAGAGATGTCTGAGGTTCTTGCTGCAAAACATGAACCTATGGCTTCAGCATCTCAGATGATGGATTCATTGCAGGGCATGTTCGGGTAGCCTTCGGAGCGTCAACGTCATAAGGCCATGGTCTCAGCGATGACTGCTAGGATGAATGATGGGACATCAGTCTGAGAGCACGTCTTGAGGATGATGACCTATCTCAACACTATTGAAACCCATGAAGCTCGTATTAACGAGTGTAGCAAGGTGACCATGATTATGGAAACTCTTCCAAGAGTTTCCTGCAGTTTAAAAGCAACTACGCTATGAAAAAGTTGACTTTTACTTTGACCTAACTGCTTAATGAGCTCACCTGAGTCTATGCTTATGGATCCTCGTAAGCCCAGTGCTGAGGCAAATATTGCCGAGTCTTCTAAATCTGCAAAGATGAAGAAGAATAGCACTGGGAAGGCTAAGGCTAAGCCTTTTCAGAAGATGAACAAGAAAGGCTCCAAGGATGCCAAACCCAAAGGAAAGTGTTTCCACTGCAACAAGAACGGGCATTGGAAAAGGAATTGTCCTAAATACCTTGCTGAGCTAAAGGAGAAAAGGGATACAAATGTGAGGTTAGTGTAGCAGTCCCGACCAATAGCTACGTACTTTGGGGGCATGGTCTGTTGTGTAGCTAGAAACGTTTTACATAGACATGGAGTTCACTCATTCTTATGAGAAGTAGAGGAGTATCTTCCTTAAGGGTTGATTCGGTACTTGAACGGTTTGAGCACTCAAGTCTTTCTATTACGAATAGAAAGATTAAAATTCATAATGGTTATGAATAAATCGTTCATTAGAGAATCAATGGTACTTAAGGTATAAATAATTAGAGGGGCATAACGGACATTATGACCCGGCTCTAATTATGAGATACTCGTGAAGGGTCAATTCATATGTAGTGACTATGTCGATGGACACCGACTTGTTTCAGTTTTATATATCATCAATGGCAACGAGAGTACAACTTCAGGTTTTTAGTGGAATAACCTGAAGTTAAAAATTCGGAATAATTAATTAAAAGCTTAATTAATATTTCGAGAATATTGGAGCTCGGAACTGTAGGTCAATTTGGTCCCCGTGCTAGCTCAATTTACTATAGCGGATTTAGTATAATTGGATAGTCCAATTATATACTCACATATGTATAAATATTATTAATATGATTAATAATATTATTATGTCACACTTGGAACCTTATGTTAAAGTTTAACATATGGTCTTATTAATAATTATTTAATAATCATTAATTACAAATTATTAAATTATATTAGATATATGATTTAATAAATAAGGATATTATTTTGAGATTCCAAAAATGGTTTTTGGAAAGCCTATTGATAGCTTTGGAAGTTATCAATTTGAAAAGGCTATTATATCTTTAATTTTGTAATTTAATTTTGTCATGATGATGACAATCAATTCTTGATTTATGTTACAAAAATTAAAGAGGAAAAGATATCCCTTGGCCGAATTTTGACATGGAGGAATAGGTAGGGTTTGTTTTGTTTTGGAAACAAAAGACCCTAAGTATAAAAAGAAAAATTATTTTTCTTTTTGCTTAAGTCTTTCATTCTAAACCTAGCCTCCATTTTCTTCTTCTTCATTCTCTCTCAAAAGTTGAGAAAAACCAATAGAAAGAAAAAGAAGAAATTAAAAACAAATACCAAGTGTGCTTAAATCACTAAAACGTTTAAGGATTATTTTGTGAGTCCCGCTCACAAGTTTCTGTTGGTAACGAGATATAGTTCGGAAGACTTTGTGGTGTTGAAAAAATCTTCATCTTCATCTTATTCTTGGTGTACTCGGCAATGATGTTTTGTTTTGCTCATTACCTCCCATTTACTTGGTGAAACGGAACTCGGTTTGGTTTTGTTTTAATCCAGTTTTTTAGGAACATTTTGTGGTGTTTTGGGGCTGTGTTGGGGCTGTTTTCAAGTGAAAAATTAGAATTTAAACCCGGCCATAGTCCACGCATTTCAGGGGTTGTTTCTGTAGTGCGTTGGGCGCGAATCGAGTCCAAAACAGTCCAGTTTTTATCCGACTATTCGGGGCTACTTGGAGACTGTTCCGGGGTTTTTTTGGAGCTGGATTCTTGCCTAAAACTGAAGCAAAATGTTAGTTGTGGTGGCAGTAACATTTGGAAGTTCAAAGGGAAGGGCAGTAAAAAATTTCAAGTCCAATCTGTGTGCCTAAGACGTTTCCGCTGCGCAAGGAAAGTGTTTCCTACACTATACACAAGTAATTCTTGAGAGATTAGCTTAAGTTAGAGAAGTGTTTAGAGAAGCTTGTGAGGTCTCTACAAAATTTCATCTAGAATAAATCAAGATTAAATCTTGAAGTGAAGCTTGATATCATTGGAAACAAGATTGGATCTTGAAGTCAAGCTTGCACAACTTGGAGGTTCTCCAACCATTTCAACAAATGAGAGGTAGATCAGATCTTGCATCAAGCTTACTATGTAATGTTTGATCTTCTCATAAGCTATGTTATTTGTGTATTAGATGCATGATCATATAGCTTAATGTTGAAATAAGGCTAATCAATTGTGTTAGGATACTTTAGAAGTATAAACACAACATGTTTATGTATTAGGTCAAAGATGTTAATGTTGGTCATGAAATATTAATAAGAGTTTGGAACTCTAAATTAAAGCTTAGAGCTATGGCTACCATTCTAGAATCACTTGACCATATTTGGGTGACCTAGAATTGTTCATGAGATATTTCTTATTGAGATTCTATTTTGGGTTGTAATTTGATTCAAAGAAATATATATATATATATATATATATATATATATATATATATATAATTTATATATGTTTATTTTATAATATGTGTTGTGGTTGGTTTTGAAATTAAAATTATTTTGAGTGTTTTAAAGGTTTTTATTTTTAGAAAATAAATTTTAATAATAATAATAATAATAATAATGGTTTAGTTGCTCTCAGCCATTAAAGCCGAGAGCAAGCGGAGCGTATGCTGCTGGGCAGCATGATGCGCAAGCTGCATGCTAAGTAGCATGCTGCTTGCACAACATACCTAAACCTTGAGAATTTTATTTATGTTCGGTTTTTTATCCCGAGTGGAATTTTTCCGGATCTAGATTTATTTCTGGTTTTCCCTAAAACACTTGAAAAATAAAATATCATATTTTATTAATTTTAAAATACACTCATTCTAGATATCCACGGGTTAGACCCATTTCCACTATGCGGGGCACCGATCCGACCCTAGGGGTTCCATAACTATCCCAACACAGCCAATAGCTCTCAGAATTGTTTTCCAAGTATGCATACCTGGGATGGCTCGGAAGTGGCTTTAGTTCCAGCTGCGGTGGTTCTTCTATCAAGAGCTTGAGTTGCTCATTTTTTAGAAGTTCTAAGCTTTCCACCTACGGTGGCGATCTGAAGCGAGAGGCTCCATCAAGATAGTTTATGCATTCCAGAAGCTCACCATCTAATTCCTTGTCTGTCATGTTGGTGATGCATGCGTCAAGTTTGTCAGTGGAAAGTTGCATAGCTTCTGTATTCTGGATGATACTATCTAGTACATCAAGTTTGAAACATTCCTCCTCCATTTCGTCATTCATGAATCTCATGGCTTTGAACACATTAAATGTTATTTCTTGGTTCTGCATCCTCATGGTTAATTCACCTCTTTGTACATCAATAATGGTTCGACCTGTTTCCAAGAATGGTCTCCTGAGGATGATGGGTACATCTTTGTCTTCTTCTATGTCAAGGACAATGAAATCTGCTAGGAAAATGAATTTGTCGACTTTGACCAATACATCTTCCACTACACCTCTCGGAAATGTGAGTGATCTATCAGCAAGTTGCAGAGTGACTGAGGTGGGCTTTGCTTCTCCAAGCTGCAGTTTCATGTAAATAGACAAAAACATCAAGTTAGTACTAGCACCTAAATCACACAAAGCCTTACCGAAGTAATGTTCTCCTATGGTGCAAGGGATGGTGAAACCACCAGGATCCTTCAACTTTGGGGGGAACTTCCTCTGAATGATGGAGCTGCATTCTTCTGTCAATGCTATAGTCTCGTAATCTCCTAATCTCCTAATCTTCGCTTTCGTGATAGAATATCTTTCATGAATTTGACATAACTGGGCATCTACTCCAACGCTTCTGCAAATGGAATGTTGATGTGTAATTTTTTGAAAATTTCCGGGAATCGAGCAAATTGTTTGTCCAATTTGTGTTTCTAGAGACGTTGTGGAAAAGGTGGAGGTGGAGTAAATCTTTCTCGATCATTTTCTTTTGCCTTTTTTTCCTCCATTTGTGGATCTGCTTTATTGCTTTCTTTTGGAAAATTCTCAGTAAATGCCTTGACTCCAACAACTTTATTAATTTCAGTGTCGCTTTTCAAAGTGATAGCTTGCCATTTCTCATTTCATTTGCTCCTTGGATTTGGTTCTGTGTCGCTAGGAAGTGTACCTTGCGGTCTGTAACTTTGAGCATTGGCCAGTTGTCCCAATTGATTTTCCAGTTCCTTTATAGAAGCTGTTTGACTTTTAAACATAGCATCGTATGATGTTGCTTATGCTTGAAACAAAGCGTCATGTTTGGCTTCTTGTTTTTTCATCTCTGCAAGCAAATATGCTATTCTTGGCTCTTTTTGATACTTCTGGCTTTTATTCTGCTGTTGGAACCCTGGTGGTGGATTGTTCTTTTGCCCTGAAGTGTTACTCCATTTGAAGTTGGGATGATTCCTCCAACCTGGGTTGTAGGTATTGGAGTATGGATTGTTTCCTTGTCTGTTGAAGTTGCTGACATAGTTCATAGTCTCATTATGTTGGTTGTAAGATTATGCCTCTAGTACTCCTCCATATGGTGAACTTGTGCATCCAACATTAACTTGCATGCTAAGAGTTTCGAGACATTTGCAAATCTGATCCAACTTGGCATTTACAGCTGTGTTGACCCATACTTCATGGATTCCTGCTACTTGATGAACCATATTGTAACATCCCGCCTAGGCCAGGATGCTACCGGCATGAGACAGGAAAACCCATCTCCATAAGCCTCTGAATCTGACGAAAATTCGGCATGATGTATGCAGAACATCATGCAACCTGGCCTATAGCCAGCACCCAAGGACAACCTGCTAAACCAACTGAACAAATATGCAATCATCATCATCAAGGCCTCAGGCCTGAACTCAATGAACAAAATATGAATACTTGGCCTCCGGCCAGAGCTCGAAAATAAAACCATACTATTACAACCTTTACATGTGAGATACTAATACAAGAACATAAACAAAGGTCGTGATGACCCATAACTCAACCCATGACTCAAAGACTCCCTTGACTGCAAATAGGGTGATCCACTGTCTTCAAAGTCTTCACCGAACTTCTGCTGATTCTATATGACTGCTACTGACCTGCAAAACTAACAAACTGTTATGGTATGAGTCATAATGACCCAGTAAGTAACCATGCTCATAACTTGAGCATCAAACACATACAAAGTCTTAATCATGTTTCTGAATTAACCTAAGCCGTTTATATGACCACGCAAATATTAACAAATCTGATTTAACTTTATAACTTATATTCATTTATTTCCACATTACTTGCTGCTAGTCTTTTCATCCGAACACATGCCTAAAAACTTTAAATTTTATTAATCATGTCCGTACTAATCCTTCATATTAAATATATCCAATTCTACTTTACTAACTAACAGATTAAGATCCATTACACTTCTGCTAAGTTACTCTGAGTTAGTCTAGATTTGACAATTATAATAGCTTTCTTTCTTTTACTATCTTGAAATATCATCAAATCAGAATTATTAACTATTCTTTATTTCAAACATTTATCATACCATCATCAATCATGAATACGTACATAAATATAATCACACTTAACATACACTAGTATTTATAGAAAAGGTTTCTTCTATGTAAGTATATATATAACTCATACATTCATCAACCGTAAATACAACTAAGTGTAATCTTACCATCATGCATTAATATCCACTATATGCATCTCAAATGATTCCTAGGATGTATGATCTATATACTTATCTTGTGAATTATGCTTTACTCAATAAGCCATGCTTTTATAACCATTACCTTTAAACTTTTTCTGAAAACTTACATATGAATATACTAATGCTTTCATGCATAATATCGACTATATGCATTTACAAATGAATACATGAGTCATATGCATGACTTGTAACTGTACACTACTTTAACATGTTAAGCTTTTAGAAAATACTTTTTGAAAACTCTTTTTGAAGAACCCTTTTTCTAAAAGTTTCTTTCTAAAAACTCTTTGTTGAAAACTTTACTTTACTTTCTCTTTCTGGAAAAGCTCTTTCTGAAAATTGTATCTGAAGACTGAAAGCTACACTTGAAAACTGGGATCTGTATCTAAAAACTGAAAACTGTATCTTAAAACTGTAAACTGTATTTGAAAACTGAAAACTGAAATCTGAAAAACTGTTTCTAAACTCTGTTTCTGAAAACCGTGTACTATAATCTGGTTTCTAAAATCTAGGCACTTAAAATCTGAAAACTGTGTGCTGAAAATCTGAAAACTGCTCTGCACCCAGGACCATAACTCAACTGAGTGTACTCGATGCCCAGGACCATAACTCAACTGGGCATCTCTAGAACTGGTGGTACCCTACGTCCAGGACAAACACTCAACTGGCAACGTAGAGCTCTACACCCAGGACCATAACTCAACTGGCAGTGTAGCCACCAAGTTCTGAAATCAGGATTTCGGGACTCTGTAGTCCCTAGTCCTGCTCGAGGATCTGAGAGCGTCCCCTCAGTCCTCCACTTGTACACATGCTACTATATCTGTCAATTCCAAAGTATCCGTCAATTCTGAACTGTAACCCAAGTTACATACTGGGGTGAGGTTTTACCTCATGCCCCGAAAATATAAAAATGTGGATAAACTTTTAAAACATGAATCGAATCTCAAAACTGTAAGAAACTTTTCTGAAATACTTTTCTTTCAAAAGCATCTTGAACTTTTCTTTAAAACACTTTGAATTTCAAAAACATAGTTAACTGAAAATCTTAACACACACACACACATGCACATGCATATATGCATTTCACATGCTTCTTTCTACTCTAGCCATGATTCATTAAATGTCATACATGTACATACATCAGGTCATGTATATCTATAACACACTGAGTTTGTTCATATTTATGCATTTCTCTAAGCATACACAAAACCTATCCTTACATTTCATATACTTATCTATCATACTTAAACTCGTTACTCACCTGTTACCAAGATTATATTAATCCTTATTGGCATACTGAATTCATTCTCAAACAAGTACACACACACACACACACACTTACTATATACAAGCTTACTTATTACTTCATGCAACTTACCTTATGTTCTAATAAGCTTATGATATCATCATTATGCTCTGCTCACACTCAGACATACTTAAATTAACATACATTAAAAAAAATACATGTAAACCATATACTCACATACTAAATATATGCTTATGTTTATCTGTGTATGTACTTGCGTTCTTATTTTTGTATCCTTTATATACTGAACACATACAGTTACTTTCTTATATTTGTCATTCTTTAAACTTTAATCCTATTCCCTAGGGTGTAGTTTCTACAACCCCCATACCCAAGTCTCAATATATTATATTCATAAACATTACCTTATTCGTATGCTCTACTTATGTATATATATACTGGTTTATACCTACGTATGTATCTCTTTACTTTTATAGGATCATGCTTATCTTTTGCCCATACATCTGCTTACTTCTTCTACATTCATCTTTATACATATATATATATATATTATATATATATATATATATATATATATATATTATATATGTTTATTTTATAATATGTGTTGTGGTTGGTTTTGAAATTAAAATTATTTTGAGTGTTTTAAAGGTTTTTATTTTTAGAAAATAAATTTTAATAATAATAATAATAATAATAATGGTTTAGTTGCTCTCAGCCATTAAAGCCGAGAGCAAGCGGAGCGTATGCTGCTGGGCAGCATGATGCGCAAGCTGCATGCTAAGTAGCATGCTGCTTGCACAACATACCTAAACCTTGAGAATTTTATTTATGTTCGGTTTTTTATCCCGAGTGGAATTTTTCCGGATCTAGATTTATTTCTGGTTTTCCCTAAAACACTTGAAAAATAAAATATCATATTTTATTAATTTTAAAATACACTCATTCTAGATATCCACGGGTTAGACCCATTTCCACTATGCGGGGCACCGATCCGACCCTAGGGGTTCCATAACTATCCCAACACAGCCAATAGCTCTCAGAATTGTTTTCCAAGTATGCATACCTGGGATGGCTCGGAAGTGGCTTTAGTTCCAGCTGCGGTGGTTCTTCTATCAAGAGCTTGAGTTGCTCATTTTTTAGAAGTTCTAAGCTTTCCACCTACGGTGGCGATCTGAAGCGAGAGGCTCCATCAAGATAGTTTATGCATTCCAGAAGCTCACCATCTAATTCCTTGTCTGTCATGTTGGTGATGCATGCGTCAAGTTTGTCAGTGGAAAGTTGCATAGCTTCTGTATTCTGGATGATACTATCTAGTACATCAAGTTTGAAACATTCCTCCTCCATTTCGTCATTCATGAATCTCATGGCTTTGAACACATTAAATGTTATTTCTTGGTTCTGCATCCTCATGGTTAATTCACCTCTTTGTACATCAATAATGGTTCGACCTGTTTCCAAGAATGGTCTCCTGAGGATGATGGGTACATCTTTGTCTTCTTCTATGTCAAGGACAATGAAATCTGCTAGGAAAATGAATTTGTCGACTTTGACCAATACATCTTCCACTACACCTCTCGGAAATGTGAGTGATCTATCAGCAAGTTGCAGAGTGACTGAGGTGGGCTTTGCTTCTCCAAGCTGCAGTTTCATGTAAATAGACAAAAACATCAAGTTAGTACTAGCACCTAAATCACACAAAGCCTTACCGAAGTAATGTTCTCCTATGGTGCAAGGGATGGTGAAACCACCAGGATCCTTCAACTTTGGGGGGAACTTCCTCTGAATGATGGAGCTGCATTCTTCTGTCAATGCTATAGTCTCGTAATCTCCTAATCTTCGCTTTCGTGATAGAATATCTTTCATGAATTTGACATAACTGGGCATCTACTCCAACGCTTCTGCAAATGGAATGTTGATGTGTAATTTTTTGAAAATTTCCGGGAATCGAGCAAATTGTTTGTCCAATTTGTGTTTCTAGAGACGTTGTGGAAAATGTGGAGGTGGAGTAAATCTTTCTCGATCATTTTCTTTTGCCTTTTTTTCCTCCATTTGTGGATCTGCTTTATTGCTTTCTTTTGGAAAATTCTCAGTAAATGCCTTGACTCCAACAACTTTATTAATTTCAGTGTCGCTTTTCAAAGTGATAGCTTGCCATTGCTCATTTTCTTTGCTCCTTGGATTTGGTTCTGTGTCGCTAGGAAGTGTACCTTGAGGTCTGTAACTTTGAGCATTGGCCAGTTGTCCCAATTGATTTTCCAGTTCCTTCATAGAAGCTGTTTGACTTTTAAACATAGCATCGTATGATGTTGCTTATGCTTGAAACAAAGCGTCATGTTTGGCTTCTTGTTTTTTCATCTCTGCAAGCAAATCTGCTATTCTTGGCTCTTTTTGATACTTCTGGCTTTTATTCTGCTCTTGGAACCCTGGTGGTGGATTGTTCTTTTGCCCTGAAGTGTTACTCCATTTGAAGTTGGGATGATTCCTCCAACCTGGGTTGTAGGTATTGGAGTATGGATTGTTTCCTTGTCTGTTGAAGTTGCTGACATAGTTCATAGTCTCATTATGTTGGTTGTAAGATTATGCCTCTAGTACTCCTCCATATGGTGAACTTGTGCATCCAACATTAACTTGCATGCTAAGAGTTTCGAGACATTTGCAAATCTGATCCAACTTGGCATTTACAGCTGTGTTGACCCATACTTCATGGATTCCTGCTACTTGATGAACCATATTGTAACATCCCGCCTAGGCCAGGATGCTACCGGCATGAGACAGGAAAACCCATCTCCATAAGCCTCTGAATCTGACGAAAATTCGGCATGATGTATGCAGAACATCATGCAACCTGGCCTATAGCCAGCACCCAAGGACAACCTGCTAAACCAACTGAACAAATATGCAATCATCATCAAGGCCTCAGGCCTGAACTCAATGAACAAAATATGAATACTTGGCCTCCGGCCAGAGCTCGAAAATAAAACCATACTATTACAACCTTTACATGTGAGATACTAATACAAGAACATAAACAAAGGTCGTGATGACCCATAACTCAACCCATGACTCAAAGACTCCCTTGACTGCAAATAGGGTGATCCACTGTCTTCAAAGTCTTCACCGAACTTCTGCTGATTCTATATGACTGCTACTGACCTGCAAAACTAACAAACTGTTATGGTATGAGTCATAATGACCCAGTAAGTAACCATGCTCATAACTTGAGCATCAAACACATACAAAGTCTTAATCATGTTTCTGAATTAACCTAAGCCGTTTATATGACCACGCAAATATTAACAAATCTGATTTAACTTTATAACTTATATTCATTTATTTCCACATTACTTGCTGCTAGTCTTTTCATCCGAACACATGCCTAAAAACTTTAAATTTTATTAATCATGTCCGTACTAATCCTTCATATTAAATATATCCAATTCTACTTTACTAACTAACAGATTAAGATCCATTACACTTCTGCTAAGTTACTCTGAGTTAGTCTAGATTTGACAATTATAATAGCTTTCTTTCTTTTACTATCTTGAAATATCATCAAATCAGAATTATTAACTATTCTTTATTTCAAACATTTATCATACCATCATCAATCATGAATACGTACATAAATATAATCACACTTAACATACACTAGTATTTATAGAAAAGGTTTCTTCTATGTAAGTATATATATAACTCATACATTCATCAACCGTAAATACAACTAAGTGTAATCTTACCATCATGCATTAATATCCACTATATGCATCTCAAATGATTCCTAGGATGTATGATCTATATACTTATCTTGTGAATTATGCTTTACTCAATAAGCCATGCTTTTATAACCATTACCTTTAAACTTTTTCTGAAAACTTACATATGAATATACTAATGCTTTCATGCATAATATCGACTATATGCATTTACAAATGAATACATGAGTCATATGCATGACTTGTAACTGTACACTACTTTAACATGTTAAGCTTTTAGAAAATACTTTTTGAAAACTCTTTTTGAAGAACCCTTTTTCTAAAAGTTTCTTTCTAAAAACTCTTTGTTGAAAACTTTACTTTACTTTCTCTTTCTGGAAAAGCTCTTTCTGAAAATTGTATCTGAAGACTGAAAGCTACACTTGAAAACTGGGATCTGTATCTAAAAACTGAAAACTGTATCTTAAAACTGTAAACTGTATTTGAAAACTGAAAACTGAAATCTGAAAAACTGTTTCTAAACTCTGTTTCTGAAAACCGTGTACTATAATCTGGTTTCTAAAATCTAGGCACTTAAAATCTGAAAACTGTGTGCTGAAAATCTGAAAACTGCTCTGCACCCAGGACCATAACTCAACTGAGTGTACTCGATGCCCAGGACCATAACTCAACTGGGCATCTCTAGAACTGGTGGTACCCTACGTCCAGGACAAACACTCAACTGGCAACGTAGAGCTCTACACCCAGGACCATAACTCAACTGGCAGTGTAGCCACCAAGTTCTGAAATCAGGATTTCGGGACTCTGTAGTCCCTAGTCCTGCTCGAGGATCTGAGAGCGTCCCCTCAGTCCTCCACTTGTACACATGCTACTATATCTGTCAATTCCAAAGTATCCGTCAATTCTGAACTGTAACCCAAGTTACATACTGGGGTGAGGTTTTACCTCATGCCCCGAAAATATAAAAATGTGGATAAACTTTTAAAACATGAATCGAATCTCAAAACTGTAAGAAACTTTTCTGAAATACTTTTCTTTCAAAAGCATCTTGAACTTTTCTTTAAAACACTTTGAATTTCAAAAACATAGTTAACTGAAACTCAATCTCTGAAAATCTTAACACACACACACACATGCACATGCATATATGCATTTCACATGCTTCTTTCTACTCTAGCCATGATTCATTAAATGTCATACATGTACATACATCAGGTCATGTATATCTATAACACACTGAGTTTGTTCATATTTATGCATTTCTCTAAGCATACACAAAACCTATCCTTACATTTCATATACTTATCTATCATACTTAAACTCGTTACTCACCTGTTACCAAGATTATATTAATCCTTATTGGCATACTGAATTCATTCTCAAACAAGTACACACACACACACACTTACTATATACAAGCTTACTTATTACTTCATGCAACTTACCTTATGTTCTAATAAGCTTATGATATCATCATTATGCTCTGCTCACACTCAGACATACTTAAATTAACATACATAAAAAAAATACATGTAAACCATATACTCACATACTAAATATATGCTTATGTTTATCTGTGTATGTACTTGCGTTCTTATTTTTGTATCCTTTATATACTGAACACATACAGTTACTTTCTTATATTTGTCATTCTTTAAACTTTAATCCTATTCCCTAGGGTGTAGTTTCTACAACCCCCATACCCAAGTCTCAATATATTATATTCATAAACATTACCTTATTCGTATGCTCTACTTATGTATATATATACTGGTTTATACCTACGTATGTATCTCTTTACTTTTATAGGATCATGCTTATCTTTTGCCCATACATCTGCTTACTTCTTCTACATTCATCTTTATACATATATATATATATATATATATATATATATATATATGTGTGTGTGTGTGTGTGTGTGTGTGTGTGTGTGTTTCATGCATATAACTATACACAACTTTATTATATTACTAATTTCGAACATTGTTAAATCTATTAAGTACTCACAGCATGAGTTACTTACCTGGCTTCGCGGACACTCTGAACCTGGACTCGATCTGTCAAAACAAATCATAAAACGCAAATCAGAACCCCTTATTTGCGGAACTTTAGACATTTCTAAAATAAACTTCGGATCCTTCTCGTAATACACGAATCCTCTCTGATTCTACCGCTCAAACTTCATTACTCTAATATATGCTTATATATACTATTCTAAACTAGCTAAATGGTTCAGATTCTCATTTTACGCGTTTGCGGCAAAACTTGTGGAAATGTTTCCGCAAACGCTACGGAAGGGTCTCGAACTCTCTGAACCAATCCAGAATTACTCAATTACCCTCGCAATATCATATTTATGTCATAATCAGAATTACGGTCATCTATACTCGGTCGCGCGAGAAACTCCGCTTTATCGGAAACTCGCTAATTCTACCGAATCGATCTAATCTATTCCGTTTCTTCTCGGATTCTACCACATTTATCGTTTTAACATATTTAAACACATCCAATTCATTTCATGTTAATTCACTAAACTACGGAACTACTAGAGAAATTCGAATATAAATCGATACACTTTAAAATAACAAATTCTAAACGGAGAGTCGTACCGAAATTCCGGGGCCATATTCGAACTCCCAACGGCCATACGAACGCGCTGGTGTCGACAAAATTCTGATCAGAGCTACTGTTCATCTGGGTTTACTATTCATGCATGGCTTCTTTCCTCGTTTCGAGTGCAACCGGCTGCCGATCGGTGAAATCGACTCCGCATACTCGTAGTACTCTCGGAGGGCTTCGATTTGGTAGGTGGCTCGGGCCATGAAATGAACTGACGAGCCGGGATCGACTAACCCATTACGGCGCCCTTCTTCACGCATTTTCGCTGGATTCCGGCGTCCTTTGGCCGGCCGCCGGCAGCTGGAGGTTGGGGAAGCTCCGGCGCTTCATCCAGCAGTGGCGCGCCGGCCGGTGGTGGCCGCTTGGCCACCGGCGCCACCAATCTTCCAAAAGACGAGGGAGGGGTCGGGTGAGGGAGATAGAGAAGGTTTTGCCATTTTGTAATTTTCCAAAACCTTGAGACTTTATATACTAGCTGGGAAAATATCAAATGAGTCCCCGTGAATTTGCTGTTTAGCCCTTTTCATGGAACTTTCTAGAATTTCGTATTTTCGGAGCCTTTCTGACACGATTCACGAAACGTGATCAACACGAAAGTTGTTCGTCTCGGAAAAACGAGTTCGATGGTTCAAGAATTAACTTGATCGGAGTCCGTTTGCTAATTCTATGACCATAACTGTAAACTTTACGCGTTTTACGAAAATCGCGCAACGAACTTTTAATCCCAAGCGTTTTCCAACGCTACGAATATTCATTAATATATTATTCCAACTCATATATCATCACTTGAACTCTTATTCTTCATTATCATCATGCTCCGAGACTATAATATCATTCCGGGAATCTTCTATAACAGTCCTGAGAATTTGGGATGTTACACATATTCATCTCTGTTGGCCACAATGAGTTATTGTTGGCCATTTCCTCTATTAAGTCCCAAGCTTGATCTTCTCCTTGTGCCATTAATGTTCCTCCAGTAGCAGCATCTACTGTGGTTTTCATCAATCCAGAAATCCCATTGTAGAAAGTTTGGACCTACAGCCATTTTGCAATCTCATGGTGATGATATTTCCGGAGAAATTCTTTATATCTTTCCCATGCTTCACAAAGGGATTCTGAGTCATGTTGCACTGTGATGTCATTTCTCAACTTTTCTATTCTGACTGGGGGAAAGTATTTTGCAAAGAATTTGGTGGCATGATTGTTTTAAGTGGTTATGGAACCTGCTGGCAATGAATGGAGCCAAGCTTTAGCTCTGTCTTTCAAAGAATAAGGGAATACTCGCAGACGCATTGCTTATTGTACCCCTCGATTGTAATTGTATATGCCGCAAACTTCCAGGAAGTTGCTGATGTGGGCATTGGGGTCTTAAATTACACTTCCTCAAACTGGACTAATTATTGTATCATCTGAATACATGTTTTGATGTCACAAGCATTTACAGGTAGGTGAGGAAGTACAATGCATGATATGAAGCCTTCAACTACCGGAATTGTTCTGTCTCGAATGGGAATTGGTGGTGCTACTTCCAAAGGGTCAGGTTCTTGATTGTTCATATTGATCAGTGTTTCTTGATCTTCTCATCTTTCCCTTCTCATTTTTCTGATAGTTCTTTCAATTTATGGGTCAAGCGGACGGATTTCAAAGCTTCTACTTCTTCTCATGTAGTGTTTGAGAACCTGAAACACAATAAAATAAAAATAATAAGTAACGAATTAGACACAAGTAAAAGTATCTAACATCAAAACTAATAGTAAAAGATAAATAAGTCCCCGACAATGGTGCCAAAACCTTGGTCGGTATAGTCACTCACGTTACACAAGCGAACACATCGTTCAAGTAGTATAAAATTTATCAATCCCATGGGGACTTAATACCAATGCTATTAATTTATTGAAGTTAAATTTCTACAAGTATCTAAGTTGATTATTAACTTATAGGTGGATGGTGATTTAATCTAAAACAAATAAATAAAACTAAAGTAGATTTTAAGATTTAAACAATGATATGTAAATATCCAGGGTTGTGAATCCTACCAATATTCTTCTAAAGATAAGTTGATTTCTTGTGCTTGTGTAGTATGTCAGTTTATTAACTTGGAACATGAAGTTATGCAAAAGCCTCTTTTGATGGTCAGATGCAAACACCCAAATTAACCCAATTAACTATATTCCTATGTTAATTAAGAAACTCTGAATTCTTTAAGTTTAAGTTCCAATTATGGCTACTCACGCCTGACAGGTATATTCCTATCCCGAAAGGAAATATCTAAAGTGATTGTGAGATCGTGAGCTACTGAGTCTACATCTAAACTTAAAATCTCTTTTCCAAGTTCATTTTAAGTTTACCTAATTAATCTTATTAGTGGCCAATTAGTAAGAAGCATTAAAAACTAGACTCAATAAATAAACTAAAACATCACACAAGACATAAGAAAAGTCAACTTATTAAATCATTGATATTGATTTTCATCATAACCCTAGACAACGTATTTAGTTACAACACATACCTAGGACTACTGAAGACATAAATAAATAAAACATCATACAAACAAGTTGAAAGCTAAATTACAACAATAAAATAAAATGATGGGGTTAGGGGATCCCCTTTTAGTATTTCAAATCTAGAAATCTCCTTTATTATAATATATAAATTTGCATTATATTACCAACCGACCATATAGGCGGTATCCAATTAAGTTCGATTAAAATTAATTTAATTAAGTCCAACCACTCATAAGGCGATATCCAATTAAGTCTGATTTTAAGATAATTTATATATTATAAATAAGGGAGATTAATCTAAATTATCATACTAAAAACTTCACATTTCACCCCAGCAGAAAGAAGTTACCTACTCATGCTTAAATAAAAATATACACAATTTTATTGCTAAAAAGAAATATAAGAAAGCTGAAAATAAACAAAAAAGATACTCTCTTCTTAGTATTCTAAGAAATCCCCCAAAAGAAAGTATGAAATTTCCTTCTAATTTAGGCTTTTATTTATAGGCTCAAAAAACAGTGCGCATTGCGATGTGCCAAGTCTTCTGCGTGGCGACGCGTGCTACAGTAGATGGCGGCTATCGGCAGACTAAATTATTGTGTCGGTGTCCCGACACATAAATCTTGTACGTTGCGACGCGTGCTACAGTGATGATGCAGTGATGACGCAAGGGATGATGTGTGTCGACAGATGAATTATTGGCCCGGCATCGCGACGCGTTGAGTGTTAGGCGTCGCGATGCGTGAACAGTAAATTTCCTATTTTGCCATTTTTCATCCATTTTTCACTGTTTAGCCCCAATTTGATTCCAATGAGTCCTGTTATTTTATTTATCTACAAAATAAACACAAACACATCAAAACGTTCATAAAACTTGATAAACTATACAAAATATTAAGTAAAAGGGGTGGTAAATATTGATATATTTTTCGCTCATCACGTTATCATCTACGATAGGTAATGATTTATCAACCCCTTCCTTACTTTCAGAAGCTGAATCTTCACGAGGTTTAAGAATGGGTCTTTGGTTGACTTTACCACTACAAAGAGTAATAATATATTTGACTTAGTTTATGTGTTGACTATCAGAACTACCATCATGAGAATTTTGATTACTTTTGGGGTTTTTGGCTGTGGTTGTTCAGGAAACTTTCATTTCTCATTAATGGTCAATGCATATGTGATTTTAGAGAAAGTATCTTTTATATCAATTAGTGTTTGCACATTTTGGTTATTGATGGCTTCCTGTTTATCAATGAATGCATGCACTGTATCCTCAAGGGTTTTCCTAAGTGGTGAGACATATGGTGCATAGTTATGAGAATTATGGAAATTCTGGTGTACCGGGGGAGGTTGTTGCGATGGTTGTGCTTGGTTATCATTCCTCCAATTGGAGTTTGGATGATTTATTCAACCATAATTGGAAGTTTGAGAGTATAGGTTTGGATTTGGTCTCTTAAAGGTGCTTATGGAACTAACATGGTCATGAAGACATTCTTGCAGGGCTGGCAAGATTAGGCATACTTGTGTGACATGTTCATTTGAATTTCAAATTTGACATGTGACTTCTTAAATTGACTTGACGTGATCACTCTTCCTCATTTCTAACGTATTAACTTTTTTAGCTAGAGATACATATTTAGCAGAAAGGTCATGGTCTTCCCTAAGGTTAAACATGCCTTTTCCAGATGATTGTGGTTTTACAGACGACTCATAAGTGCCAACAGAGTCCCAATATTTTGCATTCTCTACTATGTGTTCTAGGTAATCTAGTGCATCTTCGGGACTTTTGTCCGAACCATTATATATTATTTCCACTACTTGTCTACTTTGGGGTGTTAAACTTGACACACTCACAAAGTGGTTATTTACTCCCAAGTATAAGAGTGTGGAAGTAATAAAATAACCCGATAAGTCTAGTGTCAATCCACATGGAATAGATTTAGTAAAATAAAATAATAATTCAAGTTAAAATAAAAATATTGAATTATTTGAAGTGATTGACAATTTTAAATTGGATTACAACAATAAAATAAAATATTGGGGGTTATGGGATCCACTTTTAATATTTCAAATTTATAGAAATCATATTTGTTATAATATATAAATCGTCATTATTACCTAGTTAATTTATTTCATGAATTAATCATGTCAAAATATATAAAACCGGCCATAAAGGCGATGATAACATTTGTTTATAACAAAGTTTAAATACCTAATTATGTTAAATAAATAAAACCAGTCATATATGCGGTAACAAAGTTTATCAATAATTAATTCAGATTTAAATTAAATATTAGTCTTTATATTGCAATTCATATATTATAATATAAGTAAGATTAATTTATATTTTCATATTAAGAGTTTCACTCATTACCCCAACAGGATGAAATTAACTACTGACCGGCGTA